>AWOL01S0010839.1:55475-74826 GCA_000715115.1 Nicotiana otophora | reverse complement strand
TATATATATAGACAGATAGATATAGATATACATCGACTGACAGCCAGTCACTCAGTACTGTATAAGGTCAATCCAAACCTGGGGTAATTTATCCCCAAATGTAAATGATACGGACAAGATCCATGTCCAGGAAATTCATCATAATATAATTAAGTAAAGCAAGTCCATATCCCGGGAAGTCCATCCCGAATATATAATCATCTACGCTCACTAGGCGTGTGTATAGACTCCCGAGGGGCTCCTTCAGCCCAAGCGTGATATAAAGCCGATATGGCCTACTGCAGCCGGGAAATCCCGATCCATATAATAATAAAGCATATAAGGCCTGCTGCAGGCGGGCAACCCCGACCCATATAATAGTAAAGCCAATAAGGCGTGTTGCAGGTGTGTAGCCCCGATTCACATAATAATAATATATATAAAGTCAATATGGCCTGTTGCGGCGCACAGCTCGATCCCATAAATATCCTCACAATGGATGAATATGACTGAGTGTGAAATATACATTTTTAAAACAATTAATTTAACAGCAGCAGGACCCTATAGGTCCCAAAAATTTGACACGTAGCCTAAACATGATCTTTAATGAGAGCCTTAGCTTAATTCCTCTAACACGTGTGAAATATTCAGTAATAACATGATTCTTTAATTTTTATAACTTCACATAATTTATTCAAGTCACAATTTCAATGGTGTACGTCCACACGCTCGTCAACTATCATGTGCGTCACCTCCAAACAATTATATAACACCAATTCGAGGATTCATACCCTCAAAACCAAGTTTAGAAGTGTTACTTACCTCAAACTGTGTGATTTCCTTACTCTTCTATGCCCTTTCCTCCTGAATTGTTCTCCGAAAGCCTCGTATCTAGCCATAATTTATTTGATTCAGTCAATACAAATAATTAGAATTTATTCCATAAGAAAATACTAATTTTCCAGTAAAATCTAAAATTTAACTGCAAATATTGCCTGTGGGGTCCACGCCTCGGAACCCGATAAAAGTTACAAAATCTGAAAGCCCATTCAACCACGAGTATAATCATACCAATTTTACCAAAATCTGATCTCAACTCGACCTCCAAATTCTCAAATCTTATTTTCAAATCCCTATGTTCAAATCCCCGATTTACATCTCAAAAACATGTAATCTAGCCGGATTATTCGATAAAAATTCAATATTATGGAGTAAAAATGATCACAAGTGACTTACCTCAAGATTTCCCGTGATTTCTCGCTCAAATATTGCCTCAACCCGGGTTTGGAATGTCAAAAAATGAGAAAAACATGAACCCCTCATTTTGTACATTGTCCAGAGGTTCCGCACCGGCGAAATTTTTACTGCTTCTGCGCAATTGCTTTTGCGGATTTTCCCCCGCTTCTGCGCACATTATCGCTTCTGCGATCCCTCACGTGCAGGTGCATGATTACACCTGCGAGATGCTTTCTGCATCTGCGCTCCACAGTCACTAGCCCAACCTCCGCTTCTGCGAATCCCAGCTCGCACCTGCGAGCTCACTTGTGCGAATTTTCTATCTGCTTTTGCAGACCTTGCACACGTGTGATGCCCATTGCGCTTTTGCATGCTGACACCTATGAGCCAAGTTCCGCATGTGCGATTGCACCAGAAGGCAAAAACTTCAGTAGTCTTCCAAATTCAAAAATCGATTCGTTAACCATCCAAAACTCGCCCGAGACCCTCGGGACTTCAACTAAATTTACCAACAAGTCCTAAAACATCATAGGATAATATTCAAGACTTCAAATCACATCAAACAATTCTAAAACCACGAATCATATCCCAATTCATTCCTAATGAATTTTAAAATTTCCAAATTCTACAAACGACCTTAGAACCAATCAAATTATGTCCGATTGTTCTCATATTTTGCACACAAGTCATAAATGACATATCAGACCTATTCAAATTTTCAGAATCGAATTTCGGACCCGATATCAAAAAGTCAACCCCCTGATCAAACTTCCCAAAAATTCAACTTTCGCCATTTCAAGCCTAATTCCACTACGGACCTCTAAATAATTTTTTGGACACGTTCCTAAGTCAAAAATCACCATACGAAGCTATTGGAATCATCCGAATTCAAATCCGAGGTCATTTACACATAAGTCAACATCCGGTCAATATTTTCAACTTAAGTTTTTAATTATGAGACTAAGTGTCTCATTTCACTCTGAAATCCTTCCGGACCCAAACCAACTAACCTGGTAAGTCATAAAATAACTGTAATGTATAAAATGAGCAGTAAATGGGAGAAGGGGGTTATAATACTCAAAACAACCGGCCGGGTCATTACAGCTATGAAGATGACATCTCCTTTTCACTTAGGTGTAAAATAGGATCGATTGATCCGAGTAGATATTTAGTCCGGGGAAGTATTAATCCCGGTAGAATTTACAGGAGTATTGATCTCAATAGGATTTACAGGAGTATTGATCCCGGTAAGACATTGAGTCTGAGGGAATATTGATCCCAAACAAATGTATATCTTAGTAGATTTGTCCCGAAGAGACATTTAATCTGATCGGATGCTGAATCCGAATTGGAGTATATGAACATACTTCCAAGTAGAGAGGGACACATATCCGAAATAATATTTGAGAATTTCATTAATATATACAAGATAATCGATCTAAGTCATAATACAATTAGCCGTTAAGAAAGGCTTGTACATTTAACTTGAATGGCCGTTGTTGGACCGATTACAAGTTACGTGTTTGCTCAAAGTGAACTTTATTCTTTTATCTTGACTTGGATACAAACTCATTTTTTATCGTGGGATTCTTGACTCTGACATGGAGTTCTCGATCCTTTTTATGTACATGTAGCTAATGTATTTTTGAAGAAAATATTCAACACTATTTGAAGTGTTTATGCTTGATATGAGCAAGACAACTAACTAAGTTGAGAGAGTTGAGAGGTGGTAAATGATGTCGTAATACTCTTAGGAATTCTATCTCCTAAGGAAATCGATTGTTTGTATCACTTCTTATAATGTCAGGTCAAATTGACTAATCTTGAAGTATAAGTAATCTCCCTAGTGTTCGAGTTTTGAGGTATGAGAACTCAAACACTGGAAGCATAATTTGATAGTCCCCAGTTTAATAGTCTCCGGTAGGATAGCTAGTTTCGATGTTGATGGACTTTCAAATGGTCCAGTTCCAACATAAGGATGGTACCGAAGCTCTTTTTATCAATTATATTTTACTCTGGACGAGAACTATGGAGGTTCCAAAATGTTGTCGAGGATCATGCCATATCTTGATTTGAGTTAGTCATACATGCTTTGATGAATTCTCTATTTAAAGCCTTATTACCGGGGTAATTTTTACTGCTCTCTTTATAAATTTCTCGCATCATATATTTTCGTTGTCTGGGTCCTTGTGGCATTTTAGCTTTGGAACCGTTGAATATTCTCAAATATAATTCTCCTTCAACAAGGAAGTACGAGATGAGACGCACTCAGAGTTGTTGAAATGTTTGTATGTCTTTAGGAAAGTCTCATTTTGCAAGTAATCAATGCATTTATTATGCCAATTCCAAATTAAATTAGTCGATCTTACCTCATTTTTATTTTAATTGATGATAGATTGGGGACCGCCCGAATAAAGAATGACTACATCCCGAGATTGTTAAATTAGTCGAGCTTACCTCATTTTTATTCTAATTGATAATATATTGGGGATCGCCCCAATAAATAATGACCCGATCCCGAGACTGCTTGACCCAAAAATGATATTTGTCAACGAGCCCGAAGTTGTTTCCCGAGTCATTGATATCAACAGTAGATTCGAGACTAGCACATCTGGCTCGATTTTCTCGGGCTGCATAGATTTCTTTGATTTGATCAATTGTTACAACATTTGTGCTCTAAGTCCCAAGCTAATCCGTGCCTTGTAACATATGATTCATATGCGGTTTCATTATTATTAATAATGCAACTTTTATGAATTGTCTAACTACTTTACCCATAGGTGCATTAAGCATTGTCCCTAATCCGAGACTTTTAATACTTGTGGACCAAATTGTGTAGAAGGTTCATATCCGATAATTATTCCAGAAGCAATATGTACTTCTTTTTCAACTTCGGGTAATATGTTCGAGCTAATATTAACCATGAAATCTACTAAACTTGTGATTTTATAGTCGTACATAGATGATAAATAGCATCATATTCACTAAGTTCGACTACACATTTAGCTAGCCTTCCTGACAGTTCGTGTTTATGCAAAATATTGCATAATAAAAATATTGTGACTATGAAAATTAGATGACATTGAAAATAAAGCCTTAAATTTAGGGTTGTTGCTATTAATGCCAACTTCTCAAAACGTAGATATGTAGTTTCCGTTTCTAAAAGCAATTTATAATAGATAGGAGATTATGTACCTTTATCGGCTTGGATTAAGATTGCATTTACCGAGACATCCAAGAAAATGTATTATACTAGCAAAAATCTTTCTCCTCGGAATTTTTAAAGTAATGATAGGTTGATGTTCGCTAGCGAGTCCGGATGATTCGACTTTTTATATTAAATCGACCTTTCGAAGTTTTGTAACTTTATATTTTATTATTTGACTCTAGTTTTTTCTTTTTCTTGACCGGATTATACCGCGGGGTCAATATTGAGCGTATGAACCATTACCTCCGGTGGTATACCTGTTATGTTAGTATAGGGGAAAGCAAAGAAATTTGTGTCAGTATGTAAAAGTTTAATCAACTTACCTTTAAATTCGGTGTGGAGTCTCGAGCAACATAAACCTTCTTATTTGGGATGTCAATGATAGTTTTTAGTCTTTAAGTATTTGACCTCATGGCTTCTGATTCTTTCGGTTGAATGATTATTTCCAAAAATATTTGTCTAATTGTCCATGGCTATTCATGAGCCTTCTTCCTCGTAGTCTTTTATTATCCATCCTATACCTATCTTTTGTTCTCTAGTTGTCAGGTGCGGTTTCTTTGTAAGCAATCTCATGGGTGTCTTACCCATGCTTTTCCTAGCCTTCATTCTTCTCCTGTGGAATTTTGTAATTTAGCAAGGTAATTTCTTACTTGTTCGGGAAGGTCCAAATCTTTTTCGTCCCGTGAAAAAAATCTCATATCTCTATGCTCGAACCTTTTTTTTTTATTTCTGCGTGTAGATCCGGATCACCCAAGAACCACTATGTTTGGTCATCGAGGATTGATTACTTAAGTCCAATAAATATTGACTAAGCTATCCCATTTAGTTGGGATAAAAATAATGAGAGCACTTCATTAGCCCCAATATGTTATTTTCTTAGAGGCCTAGTTTTGCGCCACGTGTCAAATGACGTGGTACGCCAAGTCAAACGGAAGAGACAATAGGATCATACCACATGTCAAAATGACAAGGCATGCCAAGTCACATATAAAGGCCAATGAAACCGCGCCACGTGCGCAAGTGACATGTTCTGATCAATTAAATGTGATTGTGTCACACTTCAATCAGATTGGCCGAAAAGAGTTTATTCTTATCATAACTCTTCCCTCCCACAACTATAAATAGGGGTCTTCATAATCTAGAAAAGACACTAAAAGTTATAATAAGAAGCAAGAGAGAGCTCGTGGATCAAATACCGTAAATTTCTCTACAAGTTTCAAACTTCAAGCAATCAAGTTCAAGACTTCAAGCAATCAACTTCAAGTCCAAAAAATCAAGTTCAAGATCAAGAACGAAGACCAAATCAAGGTTCAAGGAATACGAGCTCAAATCATAGTTCGTGCTAGTTGAATTCAAGATCATCGTTTGTGGCAATAACTATATATTCAAGATCAAGCTCAAAGGGCCTTGAATTTATATTGGAAAAGAAGAATCAGAGGAACCATTGAGATCGTAACACTCAAATATTTGAAATCAAATACTACGATTGTTGTAATATTTTTCGATCTTGATTTTATTTTCTTGACGCAAATTTATTGTCTACAAATTATGGCACGCCCAGTGGGACAATCTCTACCTCTCATCTCAACTTTTCATTCACCAAAGTTCAAGAACATCGAAATGGCTTCATAGAAAATCTAATCCAGATCAACTTCCATTAAGGCTGCTAATTCCAAGTTCTATGCTAATGTGGAAAATATACTCGATGTTACCTTTGAAAGCTTTGAACCAGTTACAAGGAGCAAAACAAGCTCTTCAAGACAACAAGCACTCCAAGTATCGTCCGTATCAACCCATATTTGGGATCTTCATCCTCAAGAGGAGTGAGATCGTCTGTAAACATGACCCAAAAAAGGGAACGACGTCTCTGAAGTGATTGAAAAGGTTCTTGCCCAACTTAGTTTATCTAAGTCCAAGAAACCCTTCATGTAAGCCGATGATGATGACTTGAGCGCTGGATCTACTATAGCCTCCATTAATGTGACCTCTGAGCTCTATCCCAATAATGACCTATATCATTCTTCATCCTCTATGTCGATCATGCAAGCAATGGTTATTCAAGCTTCTACCATAGAAGAACAACTTGCAAATTTGACGAAAGCAGTTGAAGGCTTATCAAAGAGCATGCATGATCAAGATGCTAAACTTTCCAAGTTAACAAATAAATTGGATAGCATGGTAGAAAGAGAATCCACACAAATACCTTTAAATTTTCAAAGGTCACAAGAAAAAGGAGACTCTCCAAAAAAGCAAGGAATGACAATCAAGGAGATCCAAGTCTCTATCGAATGTCTAATTCCCGTTGAGAAATTAAATGACTTCATCATGGAGGCTATCAAAGATAAGCCCGAGTTATCGTCCAAATTATTTGTCACATGTGCAAAGCCGTATAGGCAAAGAATTGATAACTTGAAGATGCATGTTGGTTATCAACCTCCTAAATTTCAACAATTCGACGGCAAGGGAAATCCAAAGCAACATGTAGCGCACTTTGTTGAAATTTGGAACAATGCTGAATTGTACGGCGATTATCTTATCAAACAGTTTGTCCATTCTCTCAAAGGTAATGCATTCGATTGGTACACAGATCTCGAGCCTGATTCTTTCGATAGTTGGGAGCAGTTGGAGCAAGAGTTTCACAATCATTTCTATAGCACAAAACATATCGTAATCATAATCGAACTTACAAACACTCATCAAGGAAAGGATGAGCCAGTTATTGACTTCCTCAATCGCTGGAGGAGCTTAATCCTCAACTGCAAAGACCGCCTTAGTGAAACTTCTGGCATCGAAATGTGCATTCAAGGCATGCACTGGAGTCTTCGCTATATCTTACAAGGAATAAAACCCAAAATATTTGAAGAACTAGCAACTCGTGCACATGATATGGAATTGAGTATGGCTATAAGTGCATATCAAAGGTTTCCTGGCTTTGAGCCTCATTATGAAATAGAAGCGGAGGATGCTGAGAATGGGGGGAAGTATTCATCCGAAGATGAAACTGAAGAGTCCATGCATGTTGCAATGCTCCTTGACACATGAGCCTAAACTGCAAGTCGTAACGCTCCTTAATGCATGAGCCTAAACTATAAGTTATAATGCTCCTCAACGCACGAGCCTAAACTAAAAGTTATAATGCTCATTAACGCATGAGCCTAAACTGCAAGTTATAATGCTTCTTGGCACATGAGCCTATATTGTATGTACTCTCCAAATTTGAACTAAATCTTTAAGATGTAAATCTCTTCAAATTCGAGCAAAGTCTTCAAGTTGTAAAGCTTTTCAAATTCGAGCAAAGTGTTCAAGTCTCAAAGATCTTCAAATTCGAGCAAAGACTCAAGTCGAAAGCTCTTCAAAGTCGAGCTAAATCTTTAAGTTACAAAGCTCTTCAAATTTGAGCCGAACTTCAAGCTGCAAAGCTTTTCAACTTTGAGCTAAATCTTCAAGTCACGAAGCTCTTCAAATTCAAACTGAACTTTTAGTTGCAAAGTACTTTAAAGTTGATCAAGTCTTCAAGTTTTGAAGCATTTCAAATTATAAGCTAAATCATCAAATTACAACGCTCCTTGACACATGAGCCTAAACTACATATTCCTACACTCCTGGATTGCATGAGTCTAAATTGATTACAGCCCAAAAAAAAGAAAAACAATCCGCTAGGTTTAAAACGTTGAAAGAGGCGGCCTAGGCAAAAGTTAGGAAAAATAAATAATAAAATCACCCATTCTGAACTACGGTATGACTTGATCCTCTTCACCAAGGTATGTAGTTAGCTTAGAGCTTCATCCTAAGTTCAATCACATAAGTTCAAAAGATACATAATCCCCCAATTATTGTTCGAATGAAGTACGATGGAATGTAATCCATTCAATTAGCACTTGAAAATCGAGCTGAGATACAATTGTTCTGTTAAACTTTGGATACCATTTGATTTAAAGGGGGAAAGCCGCTATGGTAAATTGGCGTCTTCAATAAAATGATTAATATCTTTTAGGAGGCTGCCAAGCATTTGCATTGATGCCCGGGGATTCACTATGCCATGTTCGCCAAATCTTTAAGTTTGCCGGTCTTCAGGTTCTTCGGTCTTCAAGTCAGGTTCTTCGGTCTTCAAGTCAAAATATTTAAGCCTCCAAGTCTTCAAGTTGAAGTCTTCAAGTCTGTCAGTCTTCAGGTTGAGGTCCTCAAACTCGCCGGTCTTCAAGTTGAAATATTTAAGCCTCAAAGTCTTCAGGTTAAAGTGACAAAGTCCGCCGAATTTTCAAGTCCATCAAATCTTCAAGTTTGTCAGCCTTCAAGTTGAAGTATGCAAAGTCCGCCAAGTGTTCAAGTTGATGTCAGCAAGTTCACCAAGTATTCGAGTTGAAGCTTTCTAATTTTACAATCTTAAGGCGGACATGTTAGTCCCTTTGCACCTTAAGTTGGCTTCTTCATGAGTTTAATTATCCTTAAAAGGAACCATAATTTTCCAATATTACCTCTTTGTAGGTTTGTCCTTAAAAGGAACTATAATTTTCCAATCGTAAGGTGGACATGTTAGTCCCTTTGCACCTTAAGTTGGCCTCTTTGCGAGTTTGTCCTTAAAAGAAACTATAACCTTCCAATCTTAAGGTAGACATTTAAGTCCATTTGCACCTTAAGTTGACCTCTTTATGGATTCACCCTTGTATATGCTGCCATGGATTTGTCCTCCATATGATATTGAGGATTTCTCCATCGAATCATTGCCATGGACTTGTGCTTTGATATGCCATATGAATCTTTGCGTTCTGAAATGGCCTCCGATTTTTGGGCGGGGATGAGTATCCATCCCTTCACACCCTGAGAGTAATCTCTCCGATAGTCGGGCCACCTTAAGAGTAATCTCTCTGATAGTCGGGTCAACTTGAGAGTAATCTCTCTGATAGTCGGGCCACATTGAGAGTAATCTCTCTGATAGTTTGGTCATATTAAGAGTAATCTCTTCGATAGCTGGGCCCCCTTGAGAGTAATCTCTCTGATAGTCGGGTCGTCTTGAGAGTAATCTCTTTGATAGTCTGGCCACCTTAAGTGTAATCTCTATGATATTCAGGCCGTGATGAGTATCCATCTCTTTGCACCCCGAGAGTAATCTCTCCGATATTTAGGCCACCTTGAAGGTAATCTCTCAGATATTCGGGAGAGGGGGGAGGGATGAGTACATATCCCTTCATACCCTAAGACACCCTTCTTCATGCATAGATCATCCCTCTGAGCAAGAATATACTCTTAGCTCGACCTACAAAATAAAGAAAGAAAAAAGGAGAACAAAAGAAAGCGCTGAGCAAAAGGAAAAATAATTACCTTAGCACTGGTCGTCAAAACACGGACCAGAGTAGCTTGCAAATGCCTTGGGTTAATGCTTGGGTTGTTTGAGTCTATACCCGGTTTTGGGATCATAATTGAACCTATACCCACTTTTCAAAAATGTTTGCAAGTGTACCCACTTTACGATCAACTTCATACTTATCGGGTCTGAAGTTAAAAAAAATTAGTCTGAAGTAAAAAAATTATACTTCAAATACACTTAAGGCCAAATAGGTCTGAAGTGAAACAAATGGTTTCATGCACTTAAAGCTAATAAGCCTGAAGTGCAACTTAAGGCTAAAAAGTTTGAAGTGAAAAATTACACTTCAGATGCACTTAAGGCCAAAAAGTCTGAAGTGCAACAAATGTTTTCATTTACTTAAGGCCAATAAGTCTGAAGTGAAAATTTGCACTTCAGATGCACTTAAGATCAAATATGTCTGAAGCGTAACCACTGGTTTCATGCACTTAAGGCCAGTAAGTCTGAAGTGAAAAATTACACTTCGGATGTACTTAAGGCCAAAAGGTCTTAAGTGCAACAAATATATTGCTATACTTAAGGCCAAAAAGTCTGAAGTAAAATATTGCACTTCAGATACACTTAAGGCCAAAAGGTCTGAAGTGCAACAAATATTTTGCTACACTTAAGGCCAATAAGTCTGAAGTGAAAAATTATACTTCAGATGCACTTAAGGACAAAAGGTCTGAAGTGCAATAAACGTTTTGCTACACTTAAGGCCAATAAGTCTGAAGTGAAAAATTGCACTTCAGATGCACTTAAGGCCAAAAGTTCTGAAGTGCAACAAATATTTTGCTACACTTAAGGCCAATAAGTCTGAAGTGAAAAATTGCACTTCAGATGCACTTAAGGCCAAAAGTTCTGAAGTGCAACAAATATTTTGCTACACTTAAGGCCAATAAGTCTGAAGTGAAAAATTGCACTTCAGATGCACTTAAGGCCAAAAGTTCTGAAGTGCAACAAATATTTTGCTACACTTAAGGCCAATAAGTCTGAAGTGAAAAATTGCACTTCAGATGCACTTAAGGCCAAAAGTTCTGAAGTGCAACAAATATTTTGCTACACTTAAGGCCAATAAGTCTGAAGTGAAAAATTGCACTTCAGATGCACTTAAGGCCAAAAGTTCTGAAGTGCAACAAATATTTTGCTACACTTATGGCCAATAATCCTGAAGTAAAAAATTGCACTTCAGATGCACTTAATGCCAAAAGATCTGAAGTGAAACAAACATTTTGCTACACTTAAAGTGTGATGACCCGAGAGATCATCTTATATTTTAGAACTTAATTCTGCACTTTGAAGCCTTAAATAGCTTATTTTAGTTTTCCTCTATTTGCGTGCGCAGTCCGGGTATTTTCCGAAAAAGCTCTTATGTTCAAAACTAAGCAAATATGAACTTTTTGCCTTTAAATCTATTTGAGTTAACTTCGGTCAATAGTTTGAGTAAATGGACCTAGATTTGTGTTCTGACCATCCCCGTGGATTCGTATGATGGTTTGAGACTTGGGCGTATGTCCGAAATCAAATTCAAAAGTCCCTAGCTCGAGTTATCGCACTTTGTTGAAATTTGAAAGTTAAAGGCTTAATAACTTTGAAATATTTGATCAATATTTGACTTTTTTGATATCGGGTCCGTTTTAATTTCGGAACCCGGTATAGGTCCAATACTATATTTATGACTTATTTGTCAAATTTGGCGAGAAATAGAGGTGGTTTGACGTGATTCGGACGTCCGGTTGTGAAAATAGAAGTTTCAAAGTTTTCTTGAAAATTTCCATTGATTTGATGCTACATTTGTAGTTCTAGGTTTTATTTTGGCGATTTGATCGCGCGAGTAAGTTCGTATGATATTTTTAGACCTGTTTGCATAATTGGTTTAGAGTACCGAGGGCTCGGGTGAGTTTCAGATAGGCTATAGAGTGGATTGGACTTAGAAAATATTGCTGGTGTGTCTCAGTTCTGGTGCAGGCCTCTGATCTCGCATTTGCGAGGTCCGGCCTCGCATTTGCGATATGGCAGCAAAATTGTTAGTTTCACATTTGCGAACATACCCTCTGCATTTGCGAAGATACCTAGTTGCGCAATTACGACCAGGTCTTCGCTTTTGCGATGGGGACTGGGGGAGCTACTTCGCATTTGAGATCAATGGGTCGCATTTGCGATCAGGCCAGTTTGCATTTGCGAACAATTTATCGCATTTGTGATGGAAGCAGAGATGTGAAGATCTTCGCATTTGTGATTGATTCTTCGCATTTGCGGAGGTCGCAAATATGACATCTGCAACTGATCAAAATGGGAGTTAGACGGGATTTAGGTTCATTCTCTCAAATTATCAAAACAAGAAACCCTAGATGCTATTTTTCGAAGAACCTTTCTTTCCCAAATCATTGGGAAGTGATTCTAAACTAGTTTCTTTCAATCTTTCACTACATTTCCTAACATTTCAACCAAAAATCTTGTGTTTTCATGGTGGAAATTGGGGGTTTTGGGTAGAGTTAGGGATTTTTGTAAAATTGGGATTTAGACCTCAAATTGAGGTGGGATTCCAAAACAAATTATATAACCGGGCTTGTGAGTGAATGGGTGTTCATACTTTGTGATCTTTACCCGTGGGCCTGGGGAGGCTTTTGGGGCGATTTTCTAATTTCTTGCTTTAGTTTTGATTTCATTAATTAGATTAGTTTCTTATAGTTGTATTTATGGTATGTAATTTATACTGGCTAGATTTGGGCCATTCAGAGTCGGATATTCGTGAAAAAGACATTGTTACCGATTGATTGAGCTTGGTTCGAGATAAGTGGCTTGCCTAACCTTGTGGGGAGGGGGGGTAGGGGGGAATCCCCTTAGGATTCGATATTGTTATGATATGTGAGCACCATGTACGTGAGATGACGAGTACATACACGGGCTATTTGTTGTAAAACCCGATTTATTTTACTAAGTAGCAACCTGTTTTTCCTTTAATTTGAGTTATATGTTTAAATGAGTATTAGTCTGTTTTCATTCTTAATTGAGCTATTCCAATATGTGTAGTTATCCCGTTTAGTATAATATTGCATGTCTACGTGATTTAACTGCTTATTTGAACTCTGTGAAGCATGCTTAGTTGATTTCCTACTTTTCCTTGTTCATTATCAGTATAATTGTATAAATCTTGCTGTTAACTATTGTATTTATCGGTTTAAGCTGTTTGTTTACTTTTGAGACTACAAGGCGATACCTTGGGAGTTCTTCCTGCACATTTACTTTTGAGACTACGAGGCGGTATCTCGGGATCTCCCTACATATTTACTTTTGAGACTACGAGGCGGTATCTCGGGATCTCCCTACATATTTACTTTTGAGACTACGAGGTGGTACCTCGAGAGTTCTCCCTGCATATTTACTTTTGAGACTACGAGGCGGTACCTCAGGAGATCTTTTTGCTGTTTACCCCTGTGTTGTGCTGTTATTTTTGATGTGTTTTCCTTTTGTTAAATTCCAGCCTCTTAATATACTGTTACATTCCCCTGTTTTATTTATTATATAACAGTGGGTCTGACTTGACCTCGTCACTACTCGACCGAGGTTAGACTTGGAACTTACTGGGTACCATTGTGGTATACTCATGCTACTCTTCTGCACATAATATTTCCTATGCAGATCCAGGTTCATCATACCATCCTTGCTATTAGTTGTGCATTTGCTGCTATTCCGGAGACTTCAAGGTACATCTGCTCGCGTCCGCAGACCTCGGAGTCCCCCCTATTATTCCCTATGTCATTTACCTTCCGCATTTCTTTTATTAGACTATGATGTATAGAGATACTAGTTTCCTTCTGTAGCTTGTGACTTATGATGTTTCGGGTTTTGAGAAGACTGTGTATTTATAAAGTATTGGTTATTGTACATGCCGAGCGACATTGTTACTAGTTATTCAGTTATCCACTGCTGTTAGTTGCCAAGTTTTACTTTTATTTTGTTATTTTTCGTAATTTGGTAGGCTTACCTAGTTGTAGAGACTAGGTACCGTCACGACGTTATACGGAGGGAGTTTGGGTCGTGTCA
Source organism: Nicotiana otophora (assembly GCA_000715115.1). Taxonomy (NCBI): domain Eukaryota; kingdom Viridiplantae; phylum Streptophyta; class Magnoliopsida; order Solanales; family Solanaceae; genus Nicotiana; species Nicotiana otophora. The sequence goes on along the minus strand of AWOL01S0010839.1, from coordinate 61,015 downwards.
AGTTGGTATCAGAGCCCTAGTTTCATAGGTGTCGTGAGTCACAAGCTAGTTTATTAGAGTCTCCCGAATCAGTACGGAGACGTTTGTACTTATCTTCGGGAGGCTATGGAACTGTTAGGAAACAAAACTATACTTCTGACATCAAACAAATTCTAAACTTCTGTATTCTATTCTTTCTCAAAGATGGTGAGGACCCGTACCGTAGGATCTGACGACCAGGCACTTGTGCCCCCTGCTAGAGCCGCGAGAGGCCGGGGACGGAGTAGAGGCCGAGGACATCCATGCGGTGCAGCCAGAGCACCCGCACGAGCTGCTACATAGGAGCACCCAGTAGCTCCAGATGGAGGGCAGACACCTGAGGTACCTGTTGTTGCACCAGCCCTCTAGGAGTCTCTACCCCAGTTTCTGAGAATGTTCAACACCTTAGCTCAGGCTGGATTGATTCCACTTGCTCCTGCCACATCTTAAGCCGGGGGAGGAGCACAAACTCACATCGCCAGTACCCCAAAGCAGCAAGTTCAAGTAGACCAGGACCCAAAGATCATACTAGTACAGCTGGTAGCTACAGTTCAGCTCGAGGTTAGGGCAGCAGTTTCTGAGGCGGAGCAGCTCATAATTAAGAGATACAAGAAGTACCACCCTCTTACCTTTAGTGGATTGGCGCCAGAGGATGCCCAGGCTTTCTAGATAAGTGTCACCGTATTCTCTATACTATGGGCATAGCGGAGTCGAGTGGGGTTTCTTTTACTACATTCCAGCTTAGAGGAGCATCCTATCAGTGGTGGCGTGCTTATGAGTTGAGTAGTCCGGCTGAGGCAACTTCACTTACATGGAATCAGTTCTCGGACATGGTTTTGAGAGAGTATGTCCCTCAGAGCCTCATGGATGCATGAAGAACGGAGTTTGAGCAGCTGTGCTAGGGTGCTATGACAATGTAAGAGTAAGCAGTTCGTTTCAGTAATTTGGCCCAACATGCATCAACCTTGGTTGCCACAGTTCGAGATAGGGTTCGCCAGTTTATCGAGGGACTCCACCCCAGTATCAGGCTTAACATGGTTCGGGAGTTGGAGATGGGTATTTCTTACCTGAAGGTTGTGAGTGTTGCTAGGAGATTGGAGGGCATGCTCGCTCGAGATAGAGAGGAGAGAGAGCCCAAGAGGTCTCGAGAGTCTATCACTTACAGTGGTACTCGTTCCCCAGCTGCAGTTCGCCATGGTATGAGTTATGTGAGTCGCCCCATTCATTCAGCTCTTCTAGCCGCCAGTGGTATTCTAGCCCCTTCGAGGCCCCAGGAGCCTTATTATGCACTGCCAGTGTCTAGTGTGCCTTCTACATGGGGTACCTTTAGTAGTCAGTCTAGCAGACCTGGCCCGAGCCAGTCACAACAGCCACACTCTTAGAGAGCTTCTTTTGAGTGTGGCGACACCCGCCATATGGTGCGGGATTACCTAGACTTAGGAGGGGTGCTCCTCCACAGACTTCCCAGCCACCGCATGCTCCATCGGGTCCTCAGGCTATGATTCCAGCACCAACTACCGCCCCACCTGCTCAGCCAGCTCGAGGTGGAGGTCGGGGAGGTCGAGGTTGCCCTAGATGTGGAGGCCAGGCCAGTTATTTTGCTCTCCCGGCTCGTACAGAGGCAATTTCTTTCGATTCTATCATTACAAGTATTATTCTGGTCTGTCATAGAGATGCGTCAGTTTTATTTGATCCACGCTCCACTTATTTCTATGTGTCCTCTTATTTTGCCCCATATTTGGGTATATCTCGTAATTCCTTAAGTTCCCCTATTTATGTGTCTACTCCTATGGGAGATTCTCTTGTTGTGGACAACATGTATCAGTCATGTTTGATTGTTCTTAGTGGTTTTGAGACCAGAGCTACTTTATTATTGCTTAGTATGGTAGACTTTGATGTTATCTTGGGTATGGACTAGTTATTGCCCCATTATGTTATTTTTGATTGTCACGCTAAGACCGTTACACTGGCTATGCCAGGATTACCACTATTAGAGTGGAGAGGTACCTTAGAGTATACTCCCAGCAGAGTTATTTCATTCCTTAAAGCTCAGCGAATGGTTAAAAAGGGATGTGACGCGTATCTAGCTTATGTGAGAGATATCAGTATTGATACCCCTACAGTTGAGTCTGTCTCAGTAGTGAGGGACTTTTCATATGTGTTTTCAGTTGATCTTATGGGCATGCCGCCAGACAGAGATATTGAGTTTGGCATTGATTTGTTGCCGGGCACTCAGCCCATCTCTATTCCTCAGTATCGTATGGCTCCTTCTGAGTTGAAGGAATTGAAAGAGTAGTTACAGGAGTTGCTCGATAAGGGCTTCATTCGGCCCAGTGTGTCACCTTGGGGTGCTCCTGTCTTGTTTGTGAAGAAGAAGGATGATTCTATGCGTATGTGCATTGATTATCGCCATCTGAACAAAGTTACAGTGAAGAACAGGTATCCATTGCCTCGTATTGATGATTTATTCGATCATCTACAGTGTGCCAGGGTGTTTTTCAAGATTGATTTACATTCTGGCTATCATCAGTTGAAGATTCGAGGGCCAGATATCTCGAAGACTGCTTTCAGGACTCGGTATGGTCACTACGAGTTCCTTGTAATGTCTTTTGGGCTGACCAATGCCCCAACATCTTTTATGCACTTGATGCACAGTATGTTCCGGTCCTATCTTAACTCATTCGTCATTGTGTTTATTGACGACAGTTTAGTGTACTCCCGGACTCGAGAGGATCATGAGCAGCACCTGAGGACTGTGCTTCAGACCTTGAGAGAAAAGAAATTATATGCAAAATTTTCAAAGTGTGAGTTTTGGCTAAACTTAGTGATATTCTTGGGTCATGTAGTATCGAGTGATGGTATTAAGGTGGGTCCGAAGAAGGTGAAAGCAGTGTAGAGTTCGCCAAGACCGTCATCAGCTACGGAGATCCGGAGTTTTCTTGGTTTAGCAGGATATTTCCGTCATTTTATAGAGGGATTCTCATCTATTGCAACACATATGACCAGGCTGACCGAGAAGGGTGCTCTGTTCAGGTGGACAGAGGAGTGTGAGGAGAGATTTCAGAAGCTCAAGATAGCTTTGACTACAGCCTCAGTATTTGTATTGCCTATAAGTTTTGGGTCTTATACTGTATATTGTGATGCGTCGCGGATTGGTCTCGGTGTGGTGTTGATGTAGGACTGTAGGGTGATTGCCTACGCGTCCAGACAGCTGAAGGTGCATTAAAAGAACTATCTTGTGCACGACCTTGAGTTAGCAGCTATTGTTCATACCTTGAAGATTTGGCGGCACTATTTGTATGGTGTCCCTTGTGAGATTAGATATTTCTGAGCTGAGTCGAGTATTGGCTTGTGTGGTCTCTCGGTCTTCTCTTTATGATCGTATCAGGGAGCATCAGTATGATTACCCCTATCTGCTTGTCCTTAGGGACACGGTTCAGCACGGTGATGCTAAGGAGGTCACTATTGGGGATGATGGTGCATTGAGAATGCAGGGCAGGCTATGTATGCCCAATATAGATGGGTTGCATGAGTTGATCCTCCAGGAGGCTCACAGCTCGCGGTACTCCATTCATCCGGTTGCCACGAAGATGTACCAGGACTTGAGGCAGCATTACTGGTGGAGGAGGATGAAGAAGGACATAGTGGAGTATGTAGCTCGGTGTCTAAATTGCCAGATGGTGAAGTATGAGAATCAACGGCTAGGTGGGTTACTTCAGATGTTAGAGATTCCGGAGTTTAAATGGAGCGGATCAGTATGGATTTCGTGGTTGGACTTCTACGGACCCAACGAAAGTTTGATGCAGTTTGGGTGATTGTGGATAGGCTGACCAAGTCAGCTCATTTCCTTCCTGTGATGACTACTTATTCTTCCGAGTAGTTGGCTCGAATTTATATCAGCGAGATCGTCAGGCTTCATGGCACACCGGTATCTATCATCTCTGACCGGGGTACATAATTTACATCATGGTTTTGGAGGTCCGTACAACATAAGTTGGGTACTCGAGTGGAGCTGAGCACAACATTTAACCCTAAGATGGACGAACAGTTCGAGCGTACTATTCAGATATTAGAGGATATGCTCTGTACGTGTGTGATAGATTTTGGAGGTTCTTGGGATCAGTTCTTTCCACTTGTAGAGTTTGCCTACAATAATAGTTATCAGTCGAGCATCCAGATGGCACTGTATGAGAATCTATGGTAGGCGGTGTCGGTCTCCAATGGGTTAGTTCGAGCCGGGCGCAGTTAGATTATTGGGTACAGAATAGGTTCAGGATGCTTTGGAAAAGGTTAAGGTGATTCAGGATCAACTTCACACAGCCCAGTCTAGACAGAAGAGTTATACGAATCAGAAGGTTCGCGGTGTTGCATTCATGGTTGGGGAACGGGTCTTGCTCCGGGTGTCACCTATGAAGGGTGTTATGAGGTTCGGAAAGAAGGGCAAGCTGAGCCTAAGGTTTATCGGCCCATCTGAGGTGTTGCTACGTGTTGGGAAGGTTGCTTACGAGCTTGCCTTACCTCCCAGCCTAGTAGGAGTTCATCCAGTATTCCATGTTTCGATGCTCCGGAAGTATCACGGCGATCCATTTCACGTGTTAGATTTCAGCTTTGTCCAGTTGGACAAGGATTTGACTTACGAGGAGGAGCCGATGGCTATTCTAGCCCGGTGGGTTCGTCGGTTGAGGTCAAAGAGTTATCCTTCAGTCCGAGTGCAGTGGAGAGGTTAGCCCATCGAGGCAGCTACTTGGGATTCCGAGTCGGACATGCGGAGTAGATATCCCCACCTTTTCACCAACCCAGGTACTTTTCTATGTCCGTTCGAGGATAAATGTTTGTTTTAGAGGTGGAAAATGTGATGACCCGATAGGTCATCTTATGTTTTAGAACCTAATTCTACGCTTTGAAGCCTTAAATACCTCATTTTAGCTTTCCTCGATTTACGTGCGCAGTCCAGGTGTTTTTTCGGAAAAGCTTTTATGTTAAAAAACTGAGAAAATATGAAATATTTGCCTTAAAATCCATTTGAGTTGACTTTGGTCAACATTTTGAGTAAATGAACCCAGATTCATGTTTTGACCATCCCTGTGGGTCTGTATCATGGTTTAGGACTTGGGCGTATGTCCGAAATCAAATTCAAAAGTCCCTAGCTCGAGTTATCGCACTTTGTTGAAATTCGAAAGTTAAAGGCTTAATGACTTTGAAATATTTGACCAATGTTTGACTTTTTTGATTTCGGGCCGTATTTTGGTTTCGGAACCTGGTATAGGTCCAATACTATATTTATGACTTGTTTGTCAAATTTGGCGAGAAACATAGGTGTTTTGACGTGATTCGGACGTCCGGTTGTGAAAATAGAAGTTTCAAACTTTTCTTGAAAATTTCCATTGATTTGATGCTACATTTGTAGTTCTAGTTGTTATTTTGGCGATTTGATCGCGCGAGTAAGTTCGTATGATATTTTTAGACCTGTGTGCATAATTGGTTTAGAGCACCGAGGGCGTGCAACCCGATCCTCCAATATA
>AWOL01S0010839.1:20663-53630 GCA_000715115.1 Nicotiana otophora | reverse complement strand
AATTAATATAAAATTATAAGACAACAAGCATACAATAATTATGATTTAATTATGAAACAAACAAGGCAAATAGAAAATTACTACGAAAATCAGGTAGAAAATAGGCAGTTTAATATTTAATATGCTAAATGTCAAATAACAATTAAGACACATAATTCAAGTAGCATGTAACAATTAATGCAGGAATTCAAGAATTAATATTTGGCAAAGAATAGGAGAGAAATAATTATTATAATAATTAATTTATGATTTAAAATAATTTATGACTTTTCAAGTAAGCAGGCAAATAATTAATTTGACGACGTATAGACACTCGTCACCTCGCCTATACGTCATTCACATGAAATTCACATAACAAATAAATTAAGGGTTCTATTCCCTCAAGTCAAGGTTAATCACGACACTTACCTCGCTTTGTAAATTCCAATAAATTACTCAACCACAACTTTTTCATTTAAATTTGTCTCCGAAAGCTTCAAATCTATTCATAAACCATTTAATATACTCAATACGAATCATAGGAATTAATTTCATATGAATTTACTAATTTTCCAGATAAAATCCGAAATTTATTAAAATATTCAGCAGTAGGACCCACGTCTCAACTCTTGAAAAAACTTACAAAATCTGAACACCCATTCTGAGATGAGTTCAACCATATAAAAATTATCCAATTCCGAAATCAAATGGACCTTCAAATCTAAATTTCTCATTTTTGGAGGATTTTAGAAAAATCTGATTTTTCTTCCATAAATTCACGGATTCATGACATAAATGAGTATGAAATCAAGAAATATAATCAATATAGGATAAGGAACATTTACCCCAATGTTTTCCCGTGAAAATCGCCCAAAACTTGCCTCTTGAGGTTTAGGATTCGAAATATTGAAGAATGAATGAAAATTCCCGTCTAAGTCCAAAGTTATCAGCTGCGGATGTCGCATTTGCAACCTGAGCTTCGCAATTGCGAAGCTCGCAAATACGAAGGGTTCATCGCAAATGCGAGAACCTTCACATTTCCGCTGCCTTCGCAAATGCGAAGATTATGTCGCATTCGAGACAATTGGCCCTTCGCAATTGCGAAGATAAACTTGCAATTGCGAGAACTGCTGGCCTAGGCTTTCTTCGCAATTGCGATAAAAATCTCGCAATTGTCATACATGCTTGGTTCGCATTTGTGATGCCCGATCTCACAATTGCGAGATCAGAAGCCTGCAACTGGTTCAGTTATACCAGCAAAATTGTCTAAGTTCAAAACATCCCGTGGCCTATCTGAAACTCACTCGAGCTCTCGGGGCTCCAAACCAAACATGCACGCAAGTCTAAAAATATCATACGAACTTGCTCGTGCGATCAAATCACAAAAATAACACCTAAAACTATGGATTTAGCACCAAAACTCATGAATTCCTCAAGAACATTCCAAAACTACTATCTTTTCAACCGGACGTCCGAATCACGTCATATCAACTCTGATTTCTACCAAATTTCACAGACATGACTTATATATTATATTAAACTTGTACCGGGCTCCGAAACTAAAATATGGTCCCGATACCAACGAGATCAAACATTAATCAATTTCTTTATATCCATAGAATTTCAGTCTTATAATTTTCATCACAAATTCATTTCTCGAGCTAGGGATCTCAGAATTCGATTTTGGGCATACGTCCAAGTCCCATATTTTACTACGGACCTTCCGGGAACGTCGAAACACGAATTTGATTACTCAAAATGTTGACCAAAGTCAACTAAAAATTAATTTTAAATCTCAAAAATTATTACTTCATAAATTTCCACATAAAGGCTTTCCAGATTTACGCTCGGAATTTGCACACAAATCGAGGTGAGTGAAAATAAGGTTTTTAAGGCTAACAGGTCCGGAATAGAGTCTTAATTCACAAGATGACCCTTTGGGTCATCACAAAATCACTGTGCGCACTGCATAATGGATACAAAGTGAATCAGAGGCGGGGCAAGATTGGAGGAAGTCTGCGATGCATTATGCGACCGTAGACCAGTTCTGCGGTACATTATGCGACCGTAAAACAGGTCAGCGGGCCGCATAATCACCGCAGAACCAACCAAGCGACCCCCATTTTGGATCTTTAGTTATGCGGTCGATTTTCGGACCGCAGATGTGTTATGCGGATGCATATGTGATCGCAGATCTGCGTCGAGGCTTCAATTTTTCTAATTTTTGACCCGGCCCTATTTCAATATATTGAGGCAAAGGAACTCTTTTGGAGCAAAAATCTGATATTTTTAGAGAGAGGTAAGAGTATCTTAGAGAGAGAAAGAGAAGACCTAGTCATTTGTCCATCAATTCTTGTTCAAGGTTGGAAGCTTTCATAAGGATCTTGCTAGGGCTTCAAATAGGTAAGAATTGCTTTCCCCAATTCTTCAATTTTGAGTTTGGAGTAAAAGATGGGGGATTAACAGTATGATTCTTGGGTGTAAGAGTATTATTTATACAGATACGTACCAATAAGGTTCGTGGAAAGATTGTTGAGTTCAAATGGGTAAAAATTGGGTTGAAAATGATATAAATCTTCAAAGGCTTTAATTGTAGATTTGAGGGTCGAGTTGATGTCGGAAGTTTGCGATCCCAGTGCGGATGCTCCCAAGTAGCTGCCTCAACAGGCTGACCTCTCCACTGCACTCGAACTGATGGGTAACTCTTTGACCTCAACTGACGAACCTGCCGGTCTAGAATGGCTACCGTCTCCTCCTCATAAGTCAAATCCTTATCCAATTGGAGAGAGCTAAAATCTAACACGTAAGACGGGTCACCATGATATTTCCGGAGCATAGACACATGGAACACCGGATGAACCGCTGATAAACTAGGTGGTAATGCAAGCCTGTAGGCTACTTCACCTACCCTTTCAAGAATTTCAAAGGGTCCGATATACCTAGGGCTCAACTTGCCCTTCTTTCCGAACCTCATTACACCTTTCATAGGTGAAACCCGGAGCAATATTCTTTCTCTAACCATGAATGCAATATTACGAACTTTACGGTCGGCATAACTCTTTTGCCTAGACTAAGCGGTGCGAAGTCGATCCTGAATAATCTTGACCTTATCCAAGGCATCCTGTACTAAATCGGTACCCAACCGAGCCTCTCCCGGTTCAAACCAACCAACTGGCGATCATCATCGCCTTTTGTATAATGCCTCATATGGAGCCATCTGAATGCTCAACTGATAGCTATTATTATAAGCAAACTCCACAAGTGGTAAGAAATGACCCCAAGAACCTCTAAAGTCTATAACACAAGCGCAAAGCATATCTTTCAATATCTGAATAGTGCGCTCTGACTGTTCGTATGTCTGTGGATGAAATGTTGTACTCAACTCCACCCGCATGCCTAACTCACGCTGTACAGCCCTCCAGAAATGTGATGTAAACTGCGTACCTCGATCTGAAATAATAGACACGGGCACCCCGTGAAGGCGGGCAATCTCACGAATGTAAATTTTAGCTAACCTCTCTAAAGAATAGGTAACTGCCACTGGAATGAAATGTGCTGACTTGGTCAACCTGTCCACAATGACCCAAACTGCGTCAAATTTCCTATGAGTCCGTGGGAGCCCAACAACAAAATCCATAGTGATACGCTCCCACTTCCACTCAGGAATTTCTAACTTCTGAAGCAAACCACCAAGTCTCTGATGCTCGTACTTAACTTGCTGAAAATGCAGACACCGAGTTACATATGCAACTATATCCTTTTTCATTCTCCTCTACCAATAATGTTGCCGCAAATCTTGATACATTTTGGTGGTACCTGGATGAATAGAATACCTGGAACTGTGTGCTTCTTCAAGAATTAATTCAAAGCCCGTCCACATTAGGCACACAAATACGATCCTGCATTCGCAGAACCCCATCTTCCCCTACAACAACCTGTTTGGCATCACCGTGCCGCACCGTGTCTTTAAGGACAAGTAAATGAGGATCATCATACTGCCTCTCTCTGATGCGGTCATATAAAGAAGACCGAGCGACTGTGCAAGCTAGAACCCAACTGGGTTCTCAAACATCTAACCTCACGAACTGATTAGCCAAAGTCTGAACATCTGCAGCTAATGGCCTCTCACTAACCGGAATATACGCAAGACTGCCCATACTCATAGCCTTTCTACTCAAAGCATCGGCCACCACATTACCCTTTTCGGGATGATACAAAATGGTGATATCATAGTATTTCAACAAATCCAACCATATTCTCTGCCTCAAATTAAGATCTTATTGTTTGAACAGATACTGAAGGCTACGATGATCAATAAATACCTCACACGAGACACCGTAGAGGTAATGCCTCAAAATCTTCAGCACATGAACAATGGCTGCCAATTCTAAGTCGTGAACAGGATAATTCTTCTCGTGAACTTTCAACTGCAACGACGCATATACAATTACCTTGCCATCTTGCATTAATACTGCACCAAGCGCAATGTGAGATATGTCACAATATACCATATACGATTCTGAACCTGTGGGTAATACCAACACTGGCGCCGTAGTCAAAGCGGTCTTGAGCGTCTAAAAGCTCAACTCACACTCGTCTGACCATCTGAATGGGACACCTTCCTGGGTCAATCTGGTCAATGGGTTTGATATTGATGAAAACCCTTCCACAAACCGATGATAATAACCTGTTAAACCCAGGAAACTCCAGATCTCTGTAACTGAAGTAGGTCTAGGCCAATTCTGAATAGCCTCAATCTTCTTAGTATCCACCTTTATGCCTTCTACCGATACAACATGCCCCAAAAAGACAACTAAGTCTAACCAAAACTCACATTTTGAAAACTTGGCATAAAACTGATTATTCTTCAAGGTGTGAAGCACACTTCGAAGATGCTGCTCATATTCCTCTGGACTTCTGGAGTAAATCAAGATATCATCAATAAATACAACCACAAAAGAATCCAAATAAGGTTTGAACACCCGATTCATCAAATCCATAAATGTTGTTGGGGTATTTGTCAACCCAAATGACATCACTAGGAATTCTTAATGCCCATACCGAGTTCGATAAGTTGTTTTAGGGACATCAGATGCCCTAATCTTCAACTGATGGTAACCAGACCTCAAATCGATCTTCAAAACTACCTTGGCACCCTCAAGCTGATCAAATAAGTCATCAATTCTTGACAGCGGATGTTTGTTTTTGATAGTAGCTTTGTTCAACTGCCGATAATCTATACACATTCGCATAAAGCCATCTTTCTTCTTTACAAATAATACTGGTGCACCCCAAGGCGAGGCACTGGGTCTAATGAATCCCCGATCAAGCAAGTCTTGTCACTGCTCCTTCAATTCATTCAACTCTGGTGGGGCCATACGGTATGGTGGAATAGAAACGGGCTGAGTGCTCGGAGCCAAATCAATATAGAAGTCAATATCTCTGTCGGGTGGCATCCCCGGAAAATCTGTAGGAAATACTTCTGAAAATTCATGAACAACTGGTACTGAGTCCATAGAAGGAGCATCCGCTCTGGGATCGCAAATATGAGCCAAATAGGCTAGACACCCCTTTTCTACCATACGCCGAGCTTTCATATAAGAAATAACCCTGCTGGCAGAATGACCAGGAGTTCCTTTCCATTCTAACCGAGGTAACCCCGGCATAGCTAGGGTCACTGTCTTGGCATGACAATCCAATATAGCATGATAAGGTGACAGCCAATCCATACCCAAAATGACATCAAAATCTACTATATCAAGAAGTAGAAGATCCACACTAGTCTCAAGATTACCAATAGTAACCACACACGAGCGATAGACATGATCTACTACAACAGTGTCTCCCACCAGTGTAGATACAAAAACAAAAGCACTCAGAGAATCACAAGGCACAACCAAATATGAAGTAAAAAAGGACACATAGGAATAAGTAGATCCTGGATCAAATAGAACTGAAGCATCTCTATGGCAAACTGGAATAATATCTGTGATCAAAGCATCATATGACTCGGCCTTAGGACTAGCTGGAAAAGCATAAAATCGGAGGTGGGCCCCACCACTCTAAACTGCGTCTCTGGGACGGCCTCTAACTGGTTGGTCTCCACCTCTAACAGTCTGACCTCAACCTCTAATGGCCTGACCTCCACCTCTAATGGCCTGACCTCCCTCTCTAGCTGCCTGACCCCTACCTCTAGCTGGCTGAGCAGGCAGTGAAGCAATCGGTGCCGGTATGATGGCACGAAAATCTTGCCGAGATCTCTTACTCGCCAATCTAGGGCAATACCTCCTGATGTGACCAATATTTCCACACTCATAACACCTAGCATGATGTCGTGGCTGCTGAAGCTAACCCAGATGGGCCAGATAACTATTGTAGTAACTCTGGAGTGGTGATGCACTGATAGGAGCTGAATGTGCACTAAATGTCGACTATCCAGAGTAAGGCATAATAGGATCGTGACTCCCTGAAGCACCGGGAGATGCATAAAGTGCTGAATGAAATGGTCTGGGAGGATGACGCCTACCAAAATTACCCTTGCCTCCAGATGAGGCACCACTGAAACCACAGAACTGACGAGGCCTCTTATCGGACCTCTTCCCTCTCTCCTATGCAAGAACCATTTCGATCCTCCTTACGACATTAGCAGCCGCCTGAAAAGAAATCTCACTTCCAGTCTCCTTGGCCATCTGAAGTCTGATAGGGTGTATGAGTCCCTCAATAAACCTCCTCACTCGCTTTCCCTCCGTAGGTAGTAAAAGGAGAGCATAATGGGCCAAATCAACAAAACGGGACTCATACTGAGTAACAGTCATACTGTCCAACTGTAAACGCTCAAATTGCTTGCGGAATTCCTCTCTTAGTGTGATAGGAAGGAATTTCTCCAGGAATAGCTGAGAGAACTGCTCCCAGGTAAGTGCAGGCAATCCAACTGGTCTGGTCAATGTATAATCTCTCCACCACATATTGGTGGAACCCGTCATCTGAAATACAGCAAAATCAACCCCATTGGTCTCAACTATACCCATGTTTCGCAACACCTCATGGCAGCATTCAAGATAATCCTGTGGGTCCTCAGAAGGTGTACCACTGAAGTGAACTGGAAAGAGCTTGGTAAACTTATCCAGTCTCAATAAGGCCTCAAAAGACATGGCGGGCCTATCACTGATCTGTGCTGCAACAACTAGCTGAACTACCCCAACCGGCGGGGCTGCTGGAGCCTGATTCTGGGGAGCCATATGCTCCGGAGCGGGAGTAGTGGGAGTTTGTGCTCCAGTCCCAGCCTGTGAGATGGTTGGTGCCACTGGAAATGTACCATTCTGGGCCACGCCTCCATAAGACTTACCAAACGGACTAGAGCATCCTGAAGTACTGGAATGGCTATGAATCCTTCCGGGACCTGAACTGGTCCAACAGGTACATTCTGAACTGGAACCTCCTCCTGAAGGTCCACATGAGTTTCTTCAACAGGTGCAGCTGTTCGAGCTCTGTACTGAGCTCTACCCGGCCTCTAGCATGACCTCGACCTTGACCTCTACCCCTGGCCGTAGTTTCCACCGGGGGTTCTGGTCCCTGTCCATCGGTAGAGGTATTACGTGTTCTTACCATCTACGAGAGAATAAGAGTAGAATGATTTAATCATCGATGATAGAATAAAATTGCATGACAGAATAAGAAAGAAGTGATATTGTTCCTAAACCTCATAGTCTTTAAAATATAAGTACATATGTCTCTGTACCAATCCTTCAGACTCTACTAAGCTTGCTCGTGACTCGTGAGACCTATGTAACCTAGTGCTCTGATACCAACTGTCACGACCCGAAATTCTCACCTTTGAACCGTGATGACGCCTAACATTTCACTTGCTAGGCAAGCAACCGTTAGAATAATATTATATATTTTTAAAATAATTTTTAAATTTATTAATAATTAAAGAAAAAATGTGGAAGTAAAGTCTGAAATGTAGTGAATAATCCATAAAAATAACGGTGTCTAAATACCATCCCAGAATTGGTGTCACAAGTGCACGAGCTTCTAGAATAAATACAAATAAAGTTCTGAATAAAATAAAGTTGTCTAGAAACAAACACACAGCTAAAGTTAAGTAGATGGGGACTTCAGAACTGCGAACGCCGTGCAGTTATACCTCAAGTCTCCTCCGAGTAGCTGAAATCCGAGCAAGTCTATGGCACGCCGCTGTGACCAACTCCGAAATCTGCACAAGAAGTGCAGAGTGTAGTATCAGTACAACCGACCCCATGTACTGGTAAGTGCTGAGCCTAACCTTGACGATGTAGTGACGAGGCTAAGGCGGGTCACTTACATTATCTGTACTCAATATTAGTAACAACAACAATAATAGAAATAAATCAGGTAACTTGTTTCTAATAATTGAAGCCAACTCAGAAGTCATAACCAATTATCATTTCCATCAATTCTATTGCAGCGTGCAACCCACTCTCACAATATATTCACATTCAATTCTGTTGCAGCGTGCCACCCGCTCTCACAATATATTCACATTCATTTCTGTTATAGCGTGCAACCCGCTCTCATAATATATTCACATTCTAATTAAGTTTGTTGTGGCGTGCAACCCGATCCCCTAATATATATATATATATATATATATATACATATATATGTCGACTTTTAAATAAGTCTATTGTGGCATGCAATCCGATCCTCCAATATGGACTTTAAATAAGTCTGTTCCGGTGTGCAACCCGATCCTCCAATATGGACTTTTAATAATTCTGTTGCAGCGTGCAACCCGATCCTCCAATATGGACTTTTTAATAAGTCTGTTGCGGCGTGCAACCCAATCCTCCAATATATACATTATAATTAATTCCGTTGCGACGTGCAACCCGATCCTCCAATATATTCATTATAATCAATTCTTATAGAAGGAATTTTCCCAATAAATGCAACAATTAATATAAAATTATAAGACAACAAGCCTACAATAATTATGATTTAATTGTGAAACAAACAAGGCAAATAGCAAATTACTACGTAAATCAGGGAGAAAATAGACAGTTTAATATTTAATATGTTAAATGTTAAATAACAATTAAGACATATAATTCAAGTAGCATGTAACAATTAATGCAGGAATTCAAGAATTAATATTTGGCAAAGAATAGGAGAGAAACAATTATTATAATAATTAATTTATGATTTAAAACAATTTATGACTTTTCAAGTAAGCATGCAAATAATTAATTTGACGACGTATAGACACTCGTCACCTCGCCTATACGTCGTTCACATGCAATTCACATAACAAATAAATTAAGAGTTCTATTCCCTTAAGTCAAGGTTAACCACGACACTTACCTCGCTTTTTGCAAATTCCAATCAATTACTCAACCACAACTTTCCCTTTTAAATTTGTCTCCGAAAGCTTCAAATCTATTCATAAACAATTCAATATACTCAATACGAATTATAGGAATTAATTCCCTATGAATTTACTAATATTTCGGATAAAATTCGAAATTTATTAAAATATTCGGTAGTGGGACCCACGTCTCAACTCTCGGAAAAACTTACGAAATCCGAACACCCATTCCGAGATGAGTTCAATCATATAAAAATTATCCAATTCCGATATCAAATGGACCTTCAAATCTAAATTTCTCGTTTTTTGGAAGATTTTAGAAAAATCTGATTTTTCTTCCATAAATTCACGGATTCATGATATAAATGAGTAGGAAATCATGAAGTATAATCAATATAGTATAAGGAACACTTACCCCAATATTTACCCATAAAATGAGCCCAAAAATCACCTTTTGAGGTTTAGGGTTCGAAAAATTGAAGAATGAATGAAAATTCCCGTCTAAGTCCAAAGTTATCAGTTGCGGATGTCGCATTTGCGACCTGAGCTTCACAATTGCGAAGCTCATAAATGCGAAGGGTTCATCGCAAATGCGAGAACCTTCACATTTCCGCTGCCTTCGCAAATGCGAAGATTATGCATTTGCGACAATTGGCCCTTCGCAATTGCGAGAACTGCTGGCCTAGGCTTTCTTCGCAATTGCGATAGAAACCTCGCAATTGCCATACCTGCTTGGTTCGCATTTGCTATGCCTGATCTCGCAATTGCGAGATCAGAGGTCTGCAACAGGTTCAGTTATACCAGTAAAAGTTTCTAAGTTCAAAACATCTCGTGGCCTATCCGAAACTCACCCGAGCCCTCGGGGCTCCAAACCAAATATGCACGCAAGTCTAAAACATCATACGAACTTGCTCATGAATTCCTGAAAAACATTTCAAAACTACTATCTTCTCAACCGTACGTCCGAATCACGTCAAATCAACTCTGATTTCTACCAAATTTCACAAAAATGACTTATATATTATATTAAACCTGTACCAGGCAACAGAACCAAAATACGGGCCCGATACCAACAACATCAAACATTAATCAATTTCTTTAAATCCATAGAATTTCAGTCTTACAATTTTCATCAAAAATTTATTTCTCGAGCTAGGGACCTCGGAGTTCGATTCCGGGCATACATCCAAGTTCCATATTTTACTACGGACCTTCCGGGAATGTCAAAATATGGATCCGAGTCCGTTTACTCAAACGTTGACCAAAGTCAACTAAAAATTAATTTTAAATCCCCAAAATTACTACTTAATAAATTTCCACATAAAGGCTTTCCGGAATTATGTCCGGACTGCGCACACAAATCGAGATAAATGAAAATAAGGTTTTTAAGGATAACGGGCCCAAAATAAAGTCTTAATTCACAAGATGACCATTTGGGTCATCACAGAATCACTGTGCGCACCGCATAATGGACGCAAAGTGAATTAGAGGCGGGGGAAGATTGGAGGAAGTCTGCGATGCATTATGCGACCGCAGACCAGTTCTGCAGTATATTCGACCGCAGAACAGGTCTGCGGGCCGCATAATCACCGCAGACCCAACCAAGCGACCCCCATTTTGGAGCTTCAGTTATGCGGTCGATTTGCGGAATGCAGACGTGTTATGCCTCGCATATGTGACCGCAGATCTGCGTCGGGGCTTCAATATTTCTAATTTTTGACCTGGCCCTATTTCAAGATATTGAGGCAAAGGGACTCTTTTGGAGCAAAAATCTAATATTTTTAGAGAGAGGTGAGAATATCTTAGAGAGAGAAAGAGAAGACCTAGTCATTTATCCATCAATTCTTGTTCAAGGTTGGAAGATTTCACAAGGATCTTGCTAGGGCTTCAAAGAGGTAAGAATTTCTTCCCCCAATTCTTCAATTTTGAGTTTTGAGTAAAAGATAGGGGATTAAGAGTACGATTCTTGGGTGTGAGAGCATTATTTATACATATACGTACCAATAAGGTTCGTGGAAAGATTGTTGAGTTCAAATGGGTAAAGATTGAGTTGCAAAATGGTATAAATCTTTAAAGGCTTTAATTGAAGATTTGAGGGTCGAGTTGATGTCGGAATGTGGTGAAATTTATATGGTTGGACTCGTGTTTGGATGGGCGTTCATAGTTTGTAATTTTTGTCAGGTTTCAATAAGTGGGCCCCACGAGTGATTTTTGTTTATGGCTAGATTCGAGGCATTCAGAGGCCTTTTCGCGAGGCAAGGGTGTGTTGGAGTAGAGATTTGCTCGGATTGAGGTAAGTAACAGTTCTAAATTTGGTCATGATGGTATGAAACCCCAAATGTTGTGATATGTGATTGGTTTTGTGGTGACACACTTTCTAGGTGACGGGCGTGTGGGCGTGCACCATAGGAATTGTGACTTGGTCAATTTCATGGAACTGTGAAGTTGAATAATCTGTTGATATCCGTATATTTTCCACGTGTTAGGGAAATTGAGCTGAGACTCACATTAAAAATCATGCTTAGGCATATGCTGTTATTATTGGTACCTACTGGGGTCATTTCTGCGGTTGAATTATATGTTCAAATTGTTATTTTATACTCAGTCGTGTTCATTCCTTTCGTATCATATCTCATTCTCTGTTGCTATTTATTGATACATCATATTATTATTTTTGGGTTGATTTTCATGACATCTAGAACCCGAGAGACTGGAGAGATTGATGACTGAGTGAGAGCGAGGGCCTGATTATGAGGATATTTATGGGATCGGGCTGCACGCCGCAACATATTTCATTAATTTATGCCATGATTGGCTTGTGATAGAGCTTGAGCTAAAGGAGCCCCTCCAGAGTCTGTATACACCCCTAGTGAACGCAGGTACCTATTGAATGGGCGTGCACCATAGGAATTGTGACTTGGTCAATTTCATGGAACTGTGAAGTTGAATAATCTGTTAATATCCGTACATTTTCCATGTGTTAGAGAAATTGAACTGAGACTCACATTATAAATCATGCTTAGGCATATGCTGTTATTATTGGTACCCACTTGGGTCATTTTTGCGGTTTAATTACATGTTCAAATTGTAATTTTACACTCAGTCATGTTCATTCATTTCGTATCATATCTCAGTCTCTGTTGCTATTTATTGATGCATCATATTATCATTTTGGGCTGATTTTCATGACATCTTGAGCCCGAGAGGTTGATGACTAAGTGAGGGTGAGGGCCTGATTATGAGGATATTTATGGGATCGGGTTGCACGCCGCATCATGTTTTATTGATTTATGCTATGACTGCTTGTTATAGCGCTTGGGATGAAGGAGCCCCTCCGGAGTCTGTACACACCCCCAGTGAGTGCGAGTGTAGAGTGTGGAGTGATTGGGAGGAATAAGTGACTTTGAGGAAAGCATGATTGTGAGGTTGGAGTGAATGGGAGGACTGAGTAACTGTTGCTCTGAGAGGATGCATTGATTTCATTATTGTTTCACTTCAGTTGTCATATATCACTGTTTTGGAAATTTCTGAAAGATATTATCTTCTTTTTCAGTCAAACTTGATATGAAACTACTGTTGAGTTTTAAATGTTGAACATGAAAGCATGCATATCTTCTTATGTTGGAAATTACTGTAATTGGACTTAGCCGTGAATCTCGTCACTATCTTCAGTTCTTTATTTAGTATTGTTAATTGCTCAGTTGGTTGTACTCATACTACACCTTGCACCTCGTGTGTAGATCCAGGTTATGGGGGCCGCAGACACGAAGCTGAGGGGTTTGGAGGCGGACTGCAGAAATGGTTGAGTGGACGCACCTACGGAATCGAAGAAGCGGTCAAGTGACCGCAGGTGCGAAAGGTCGCTGGGTAGATTGTTTAAAGGGCGAGATTTGGCTCTTCCTTTCTCATTTTTCCAATTGGTTTGGCCGATTTTGGAGAGCTTCAAAGGGAGATTTTCATCAAGCAACACAAGTTAAGTGATTCCCACTCATTATAAGTTAAATACATGGGCTGTATAAGGATTTAAACATGGAAATTTATAGAAATTGTGGGGGTTTTGGTAGAAAACCTAGAATTTGGTATTTTTTGAACTTGACCACGAAATTGGATATCGAATTGGGAACAAATAATATATTTGAGTTCATAAGGTTATAAGTTATGATTATCTTCGAAAATTCTCAGAGTCCGGTCATGTGGGCCCGAGGGTGATTTTTATCGGCTTTTAGAACGGAATTGGAATTTGTTATAAATTGGATTATAAGGCGTATTAGAGTATATATTCATGGATTTGCACCTTTATTGACTAGTTTTGGAGAGTTGAGCATCGGTTCGAGTTATTGGAAAGGCTTGGGAGCCGGTGAAGGAACCTCAGAGCGAGGTAAGTCTCCTTCCTAATCTTGTAAGAGGGAATTAACCCTATAGGTGAACTAAATGATTATGTGCTTCTATTAGTGGGGACTACGTACGCACGAGGTGACGAGAGTCCATACGTAGCTACTAGTTATGCCTATATCCCGATAGTTTTAGGCTTACATCATGCCTTGTTGGTATTGTTATTGATTTATGTTTATTGTTTGCCTTGAGAAGGAGCGGGATTGAGTTTGCTTATTAAATGTTTTAAAAGGGGTTGAAATTGAGGAAAAGAAATTGGGATCTTTAAAGTTTTCATTTGAATTTCGTATTTTGAAAAGAATGGAAGAATACTATAATAACTTAAGAAATCTATGTATGATCCGCGAATGGGGTAGTTCCTTAAATTTAGATTTGACCGCGTCGCATATATGATCCGCGAGCGGGGTAATAGATGCATCTATGGTTCGCGTCGTTCGACCCTCGGCAATGCACAGTTTAAATATTTATGTTGGAGCGGGCCGTACGACCTCGACATGATTTGCGCATGATTGAATTTATTGCTTTGAAATTTACAATAAATGATATTGCCTCCTTGCCCTGAGATAAATTGTTAAATAATGGGAAATAAATTTGGAGATTTCTTAATTATAAAAGAACTGCTTACTTACTTCAAAATATTGAGCTTAAAACCGTCTTATATAATTCATACTTAATTATATCATTGATATCCTTTTTATACCCCATAGTAAGTGTCGAACTCGACCCCTCGACACTACTTCTTTGAGGTTAGGCGGGATATTTACTGGGTACGCGTTGATTTACATACTCATATTACACTTGCTGCATAATTTTGTGCAGGTACATATATGTTTAGTGGCCTTGTGGCGCAAAGGCGCGGTTATGGCGAGAACTTAGGTGAGCTGCATTCTATACTACGATCCACAACCAGCCGAGTCTCCTTAAGAGTTTTTACATTTTTCCTGTCCAAATTATATTCCGGACAACTGTTGTATTTAATTTTATATTCGTAGTTAATGTTCATGCACTTGTGATACCAGGTTTTGGGATGATTATGGATTGTTCTGTATTGAATTTGTCAAAAGAATTATTATTTGCTCTTTAAATCCCCATTCTTTACTATTTAAATTGAAAGAAAATATGATTTCAAAAGTAATAAAATGAGAACCCAATTAAGTATTTATTGTTGGCTTGCCTGACAGTGGTGTCTGGCGCCATCACAACCTTATGGATTTTGGGCCGTGACAGGATATGCCCCATGAGTCCTTAGTTTTACTTGTTCATGTATCTACGCCGGTGGGCGATATTATTATTGTAAACCATGTGTATCGGTCATGTGTGGTAACTATTGGGGGACTGAAGACTAGAGTTGATCTCTTATTTCTTAGTATGGTTGATTTTGATATAATCTTGGGTATGGATTGGTTGTCTCCATGTCAAGCTATTCTGGATTAACATGCAAAAATCGTGACGTTGGCGATGCCGGGTTTGCAGATGGTCGAATGGAGAGGTTCTCTAGATTATGTTCCCAGTAGGGTAATTTTTATTTGAAGGACCAACGTATGGTTGGGAAGGGGTGTTTGTAATATTTGACCTTTGTGAGAGATGTTGATGCAGATACTCCTACCATTGATTTAGTACCGGTAGTGCGAGACTTTTCTGATGTATTTCCTGCAGACCCGCCGGGTATGCCACCCGACAGGGATATTGATTTCGGTATTGACTTGGTGCCGGACACTCAGCCCATTTCTATTCCTACATATCGTATGGCACCAACGAACTTGAAAGAATTAAAAGAGCAACTTCAGGAACTTCTTGATAAGGGGTTTGTTAGGCCTAGTGTGTCACCTTGGGGTGCGCCGGTTCTGTTTGTGAAAAAGAAAGATGGTACTATACAGATATGCATTGATTACAGGCAGTTGCACAAAGTTACAATTAAGAACAAGTATCATTTGCCGCGCATTGATGATTTATTTGACCAGCTTCAGCAGGTGAGGGTGTTCTCCAAAATTGATTTGATGTCTGGGTATCACCAATTTAAAATTCGGGATTCAGATATTCTAAAAATGGCATTCAGGACCCGTTACGGTCACTATGAATTACTTGTGATGTCTTTCGGGCTAACCAACACCCCAGCATAATTTATGCAGTTGATGAATAGTGTATTCCATCCATATCTTAATTCATTTGTCATAGTATTTATTGATGATATCCTGGAGTACTCACGTAGCCAGGAGGAGCATGTACAACACTTGGGGTACTGTATTATAGAGGCTGAGAGAGAAGAGATTGTATGCCAAACTCTCTAAGTGTGAGTTTTGGCTTAGTTCAGTGGCATTCTTGGGACACATAGTGTCTATGGAAGGAATTAAGGTGGATCCGAAGAAGATAGAGGCAATTCAGAGTTGACCCATACCATCTTCAGCTACTGAGATTTGGAGTTTTCTCGACTTGGCCGATTATTATCGTCGCTTCGTGGAGGGTTTCTCATCTATTGTGGCGCTTATGACTAAATTGACCCATAAAGGTGCTCCGTTCATGTGGTCGGACAAGGGTGAAGAGAGCTTCCAGTAGCTAAAGACAGCTTTGACTACAACCCCAGTATTGGTGTTGCCTACAGGTTCAGGGTCTTATACTATGTATTGTGATGCATCGCGTATTGGTCTTGGCGCAATGCTGATGGAAGATGGTAGGGTGATTGCCTATGCATCCAGGACCATGAGTTAGCAGCTATTGTTCATGCCTTGAAGATTTGGCGACATTATTTGTACGGTGTCCATTGTGAGGTTTATACCGATCACTGGAGTCTACAACATCTGTTTAAACAGAAGGATCTTAATTTGCGGCAGCGGAGGTGGTTGGAGTTGCTTAAGGATTATGATATCACCAATCTCTATCATCCCAGAAAGGCCAATGTGGTCGTCGATGCCTTGAGTTGTAAGGCGGAGAGTTTGGGTAGCTTAGCATACTTACTGTAGTAGAGAGGCCTTTAGCCTTGGATGTTCAGGCCTTGGCCAACCAGTTTGTCAGATTGGATATTACCGAGCCGAGCGGAGTTTTGGCTTGTGTGATTTCTCAGTCTTCTCTTTATGATCGTATCATAGAACGTCAGCATGATGACCCCCATCTGCTTGTCCTTAAGGAAACCGTTTAGCACGGTGATGCTAAGAGAGTCACTATTGGGGATGACGTTGTATTACGGGTGCAAGGCATGCAATGTGTGCCTAATGTAGATGGGTTGCGCGAGTTGATTCTCCAGGAGGCTCACAGTTCGTGGTACTCCATTCATCTAGGTGCCACGAAGATGTATCAGTATTTGAGGTAGCACTATTGGTGGATGTGAATGAAGAAAGATATAGTTAGGTTTGTAGCTCGGTGTTTAAGTTGTCAGCGAGTGAAGGCCGAACACCAAAGGTCCGATGGTTTGGCACAGAACATAGAAATTCCAATGTGGAAGTGGGAAATGATTAATATGGATTTTGTGGTAGGATTACCTCGCACTCCTCGTAAGTTTGACTCGATTTGGGTGATTGTGGATCTACACACGAAATCAGCACACTTCTTGCCGGTTAAGGCTACCAATACAGCGGAACAGTATGCTCAGTTGTATATCAAAGAAATAGCCAGGTTGCATGGCAGTCTAGTTTCCATTATTTCTGATCGGGGAGCATAATTCACTGCTAATTTTTGGAAGAAATTTCAGCAAGGTTTGGGGTACTCAGGTGAATCTTAGAACACCCTTTCATCCACAGACTTGCGGGCAGGCAGAACGAACTATTCAGACGCTTGAGGATATGTTGCGTGCTTGTGTTATAGACTTCAAAGGTAGCTGGGATGATCATTTGACACTCATAGAATTTTCCTACAATAATAGTTATCATGCTAGTATTCTGATGGCACCGTTCGAGGCTTTATATAGTAGGAGATGTAGATCTCCCAATGGGTGGTTCGAGATTGGGGAAGCAGAGTTGATAGGGCCAGACCTCATGCATCAAGATATATAAAAAGTTAAGATCATTAAGGAGCGGTTGAAGATTGCTCAGAGTCGTCAGAAGTCCTAGTTGGATGTTCGTCGTAGGGATTTAGAGTTCAAAGAAGATGATTGGGTATTCTTGAAGGTTTTCCCCATGAAGGGTGTAATGCGATTTGGTAAGAAAGGAAAATTGAGTCCGAGGTATGTCGGACCGTACAGAATCATTCAGATAATCGGTGAGGTAGCTTACAAGCTGGAGCTACCACCTGAGATGTCATTAGTGTACCCGGTGTTTCATGTGTCTATGCTGAAGAAAGTAGTTGGAGACCCGACACTCATTGTTCCGGTTGAGACTATTGAGGTTCATGAGAAATTGACTTATGAAGAGATTACAGTTTCTATTACTGATCGGCAAGTCTAAAAGTTGAGAAATAAAGAAATTGCCTCCATGAAAGTTTTATGGCGAAACCAACAGGTTGAAGAGGCTACTTGGGAGGACGAGGAAGAAATGAAGAAAAAGCATCCTTATTTGTTTGAATAGCCATGTATTTATAAAGTTGTGTTCTATGAAAATTCTAAGAGTTACATTCTATGAATTATGTATCATTTGTAATATATTGCTTCTGAGGCCACGGTTAGTGTTGTTATTATGTTATATTGCATCATAAGATTATGTATATGTTGTTAGGATTGATTTCTGGGATTCTCTAACAGGTGGATAGGCCCAGTTACAAGGGAGACTCTAGAAATATTTTTAAATATTTAGGGAGTTAGCCAAATTTTGAAACTACTGGTGTGTGTGAATTAACAATTAGGCCACATTGAATGCTAATGACACATTTTGATCCTAATTTGAGGACGAATTATCCTAAGTGGGGGAGAATGTAAGGCCCCGTAAAATTTCATAAAGGAATTTAAGTTTTCGTGGTGCCGAAGTAGGCTTATGTGTTTGAGGATCGGACTTTTTGGGTTGAACAATGTACTAGGGAGTAAAGGAAACATTTCGGCAGAAGAAGGCCTTTCTGCGGCCCACTATGCAGTCGCAGAATCACTCTGCGGACCGCATAATGACCGCAGAGTGAATCAGAGACGGGGCAAGATTGGTAGAAGTCTGCGGTACATTATGCGACCGTAAAATAGGTTTGTGGGCCGCATAATCACCGCAGACCCAACCAAGCGACCCCTATTTTGGAGCTTCAGTTATGCGGTCGATTTGCGGACCGCAGATCTGCGTCGGGACTTTAATATTTCTAATTTTTTACCCGGTCCTATTTCGATATATTGAGGTAAATGGACTCTTTTGGAGCAAAAATCTGATATTTTTAGAGAGAGGTGAGAGTTTCTTAGAGAGAGAAAGAGAAGACCTAGTCATTTGTCCATTAATATTTGTTCAAGGTTGGAAGCTTTCACAAGGATCTTGCTACGGCTTCAAAGAGGTAAGAATTTCTTCCCCCAATTCTTCAATTTCGAGTTTGGAGTAAAAGATGGGGGATTAAGAGTATGATTCTTAGGTGTGAGAGTATTATTTATACATACATGTACCAATAAGGTTCGTGGAAAGATTGTTGAGTTTAAATGGGTAAAGATTGGGTTGAAAATGGTATAAATCTTCAAAGACTTTAATTGAAGATTTGAGGGTCGAGTTGATGTTGGAATTTGGTGAAATTTATATGGTTGGACTCATGGTTGGATGGGCGTTCATAGTTTATAATTTTTGTCGGGTTCCGATACGTGGGCCCTACGAGTGATTTTTGAGTGTAATTTCGGATTTTATTGAAACATTAGTATCTTCATATGGAATTAATTCCTATAATTTATTTTGACTGAATCGAATTATTTATGGCTAGATTCGAGGCATTCAGAGGCCGTTTCGCGAGGCAAGGGTGTGTTAGAGTAGAGATTTGCTCGGATTGAGGTAAGTAACAGTTCTAAATTTGGTCCTGTTGGTATGAAAGCCCGAATTTTGTGATATGTGATTGGTTTTATGGTGACGCACATGCTAGGTGACGGGCGTGTGGGCGTGCACCGTAGGAATTGTGACTTGGTCAATTTCATGGAACTGTGAAGTTGAATAATCTGTTGTTATCCGCACATTTTTCACGTGTTAGAGAAATTGAGCTGAGACTCACATTAAAAATCATGCTTAGGCATATGCTGTTATTATTGGTACCCACTAGGGTCATTTCTGCGGGTGAATTATATGTTCAAATTGTAATTTTATACTCAGTCATGTTCATTCATTTCGTATCATATCTCATTCTCTGTTGCTATTTATTGATACATCATATTATTATTTTTGGGTTGATTTTCATGACATCTAGAACCCGAGAGACTGGAGAGATTGATGACTGATTGAGACCGAGGGCCTGATTGTGAGGATATTTATAGGATAGGGCTGCACGCCGCAACATGTTTCATTGATTTATGCCATGATTGGCTTGTTATAGCACTTGAGCTAAAGGAGCCCTCCGGAGTCTGTACACACCCCTAGTGAACGCATGTACCTATTGAGTGCGAGTGCGGAGTGCAGAGTGCTGAGTGATTGAGAGGAATGAGTGACTATGAGGAAAGAGTGATTGTGAGGTTGGAGTGAATGGGAGGACTGAGTGACTATTGCTCTGAGAGGATGCATTGATTTCATTATTGTTACACTTCAGCTGTCATCTATCACTGTTTTGAAAATTTCTGAAAGATATTATCTTCTTTTACAGTCGAACTTGATATGAAATTACTATTGATTTTTAAATGGTGAACATGAAAGCATGCCTATCTTCTTATGTTGGAAATTATTGTAATTGGACTTAGTCGTGAAGCTCATCACTATCTTCAGCTCTTTATTTAGTATTGTTACTTGCTGAGTTGGTTGTACTCATACTACACCCTGCAACTCGTGTGTAGATCCAGGTACCTCCGGACACGGCGGTTGCAAGTTTTTCGGAGCTTTATCTGTTGGATACTATCGAGATAGGTTCTTGACGTTCGTAGACCTTGACTCTCTTCTTTTCAGTTGTTGTATTGTTCTACATTTTCAGACAGTATTTTTGTCAGTCAGACTTTGTTATCATTTAGATACTCATGCACTCAGTGACATCGGATTTTGGGAGTGTTTTATGTCGATATTAATGAGATTTTTATATTGACTTTAAATATTATATTTTCAAACTTAAAAGAAAATATGGTTTATTGAGGTTGTCAGTTTGCCTAGTATCAAGATAGGCGCCATCACAACATGTTAGGATTTTGGATCGTGACATGTATATCCTAGCTAATTAGCAAAACCAAAAAGAAAATATTCTCAATATTTCCAATGGACTTAACCCATTAGTTAGTCGACCTCGATCATTTCAACCATGCTTTCCTAAAGATATCATCTTCACGGAGTAACTAACAATTGCACTATTTGATGGTTATTTCATCCAACTACTTCTAATTTTTGCAAACATTTTAAATGTTAGTCTCATTATTTCCTTTATTCTTCTCATCAATTTAATTTTCAATTAAGAAGATGAAAATTTCCTCTTCTTTCCAGAACATTTCCTTCCTATTGAAACAGAAGATTCAGATGGAGAAATATGAGAAGCTCAATCATTTTTTGAACCTTCAGCAGAGATATCAAGATAAAAAGTGCAACTATTAGAG
Organism: Nicotiana otophora; assembly: GCA_000715115.1. Classification (NCBI taxonomy): domain Eukaryota; kingdom Viridiplantae; phylum Streptophyta; class Magnoliopsida; order Solanales; family Solanaceae; genus Nicotiana; species Nicotiana otophora. The sequence continues at coordinate 32,322 of AWOL01S0010839.1, read as the reverse complement.
TTGTAGGACTTTAACCATGAATGCTTGCAGTAAAAACGCTCAAAAAGTGGGGAAAGGATCAAAAAAAGGTTGGATGTCAACTAGTCAATGTCTTTGTTCGATAATATAGAGAAGTTAACATCCACGGTGTTTAACCCAAAAAATAATTTTCAATGCTGGGTCACAAGCAATCGAATCGATCCGAAAGATATAAATTTTCGTTAATACAGCGTGATAGAGAAGTAAAAAATAAATTCAATGGCAGATAATGTAAAAATAAAGCAGAGAAGAGATAATTCTTATTGAATGATCCTTGATAGGATGATGAGCCTGTTTAGTTCCGTTCCCGGGAACTCAAGCAAATTTGCTATTCATCCAAAGATAGTAGCAATTTTTGTTAATATTTGCTTGTTTTCAGTTTAAACCTTTATCATGGTCGAAATTTGTCAATCAACATAGTTGAAGACAACCAAACTGGAGATGGCTTTACCATGAAAAATAAAAAGGAAATAATAGCCATGATAATGATAAGTAAGCAACAAGCAGATAAAATAAAAAATGTACATCAGTATATTGGTACCGTAACTATTAGTACCGGCACTGATTAAAACGAATTTGCACCAAACAGTACCGAAACATGAGGATCAAATACATCAGGTAACTTTAATTTGCAAAATTTTAGTTCTAACTTTACAGAAATAGATCAAGGAACAGAACGAGCGGATAGAATACCTCCGGGAATATCCAACTATCCCACAAGAATGATATACATAATTGTTACGGGACAGAACTTCAAATAGCCCATAATATTTATTATTTCCCAAAGATAAATGATAGAAATGAAGTAAACAGTTAATAACGAGATTAAAATAAAAGAAACGAAAGAGAATTCTTATTCAAATTGCTCATTCGGAAGAATTTTGTTTTTTTCAAGCTTATGGTAGTAAAGAGATTAAGAGAGTAATTCAGTGATTCTCAAATTGGATACAAAGAGGGGAATTGGGGGAGTTAAATAGTAATATTAACGATAACCGTTCCCCTAATATTGCGCCTACTCGTTATCTTATTATTATTCACGTCTTTCGCTCTCGTTAACGCTCAGTAATTAACTTCGAAACTGCTCAGTAATGAACGCTGAATCCCGACTTATTCGGGGTTGAATGTTTTTCTCTTTATCCGTGCTTACTTATGCGTCTCGTGTTAACACCTCAATAGTTCCGATATGAATGATCCTGGTAGCAATATCCTCGACTCGACTGATCACGTGTCATAATTTGATTTGACCACTTGGTGAGTTTCTTTTTCTCCAATACAAACTTGTAGTTTCATTAGCACTTAAAATTGTTTTTTCCTTTAAAAGTTTAAAACAAAATTAATGTTATTTTTTATTTTCTCTTAGTAATAATTGTTTTTAAAGATTACAAACAGGTAATGATTGTCCATAGACCAATAAGACATAAATAAAGATATGTTATGATCGTTCATAGATCAATAGGACATAAATAAATATAAAATAGTAAAAAATGCATCATAGACAAATAATTTGAGAATGGGAGAGTATCAGCCTCAGTAATTGTAGAAGAAATCATAGAAAATGATAATTTCCCGTGGGCCCCACGTGATATATATGAAATCGTGAACCAGAAATTTTTTGTTTAGCGTTGAGGGGTTGTGAGTTTGAGTCACCCCAAGAGCAAGGTGGTAAATTCTTACAAAGAGGGAACCGAGGGTCTATCGAAAACAGCCTCTTTATCCCAGGATATGGGTAAGGTCTACGTACACCTTACTCTTCCAAAACCCCACTAGTGAGATTATACTTAGGTTGTTATTGTTTTGAATTCGTGGACCAGAAATTTCTTGTGCAGCCACTCCAAACCCATCAAAATAAAGCAATTTTGACAATGTGCAATGCGCATGACTAGATAGTGACAACGAAGTAGAGTACGCAATTTAGCGTTTTGGAAGGATGATATTCGATTATTCAACATATGAACACCGAATGCCGGACAGAATAACTCCAATTTCCAATACTTCGCAGTAAAAATTAGAAATCAGTCAAACGAAACGGAGAGATTTATCTAGTAATTAATGTACGAGATTCAATTCAATTAAACGCCTACCGTTAATGACATTAAGCCTTAGACATCATCTTCTTGAACTCCTCAAAGTTAACACTACCATCACCGTCATCATCAACGGAACTGATCATACGTCGACAATCCTTAAGCGAACACTTCTCTCCAATGCCCTTCATAACGGAGTGCAACTCAGCCGCCGAAATCTTCCCGTTCTTATCCTTATCATACAAATTGAAAGCCTCACGGAGATCCTTATTAACAGTGTTAGGGCTTTCAACGGGACAGTGAAATGCAGCGAACTCTTTCAAGTCGATGAAACCGTCGCCGTCAGTGTCAACTTCTAGCATCATTCGCTTTGCTTCGTCCGGCGTCGTTTTCGTGCCGAGAGCATTCAAAATTCCGCCGAGTTCCGATAAGGAGATTTTACCGTCGCCGTTAGTGTCGAATTTTTTGAATACCTTCTCGACTTCCTCCATCTCCACCGTTAGGCTCGCCGGCTGTGAGGAATCTCTCGAATTTTTAGCCATGTTCCGGAGATTCTCAGTTGCGAGATAGTTGCTTCGGTTTTATTTATACTCGAGGATTACGCGGTTTAACGCGTAAGAAGGGGATATAATTGTGTGTCACGCGGATTGTTTTCGCGTGAAGTTTACTCCACTTTTAGTTAGTTATTGAGTTGCGATGTGGTACGAACAATCGCATGCAGCTAAGAGACCAAGTGGCTGCAAACTGCTCAGCAAACGCAAAGTATCCATTTTCTTTTAAGAAAATTGACCTAACACAAGTTCTTTTTTGTTTGTTAATTGGTAGCATAAAATAGAACACTATTTGGTGTTAAATAGAAAAATAAATGTATGAAGTTGGGACAAATTATTTCCAGCATTACTGGAATAAAGTATCTTTTGTGTATATAATTTAACGTTTTACTACTTGTGCCATAAGTTAGCTAAGTTTGCTTTATTATTATTTAGTGAAGTCTCTTGATTTGGCACTTTTTTTTGTTTGGATTGTCAATGATGCTTCCTCTTGTTTTGTACCATTTGTTTGACCCAGAAATATAATTTCTGGTTAAACTATTAAATTTATATAATGATAGGTCAAATCTAGTTAAGGGTAATGACTCTAGATATTAAGCATAAGGATGCAAGATAGATGTGGCTGAGTTTGCATATGATTGATGTCAATAAATCTCTTAAAACAAGAACATTAAATGAGATATATCTAACAATAAATGTCAATAAATGGCATTTATATAAATAAAGAGAATGATTCACCCGATAATGAATGGACAAGGTGAATATTCTGCCTGACAATGGTGAATGACAGATAGATCCAAGATTTGCATGAACAATTCTTGGATCTGGTGAAAGGTTGGGAATAATATGAACGAGAATCTTTATAAAAAAAGGTAGCCTTTGTGTTTTTATCCGGGAGAGAGTCTTCTTCTCTAAAGTGTTCCTATAAGAAAAATATTACATGCCCTTATCATTGTCTCTTCTTTCTATATATATGGGCTCATTTTCTTAGAAAACCCTAATAGTACAAACACTAGTAATATTCAGTAGAAATGACATGTGATAGCCACTTTTTAATATGGTATTTAGTTTTTATCCAGTATTTTTAATGCTGGGCAAAAAAAGCCACTACTCTATTAAAATTAATATGAAAAGACGTTTTTATCTTTTCTTCATGAGTGCTGTGTAAATATTAAGGACATGGTTTCCTTAACATTTACACTGCACACATGAAGTTAAGGACGCCATGTCCTTAACATTTACACTGTATATATGAAGTAAAGGACATTATAACGACCCGGTCGGTCGTTTCGAGAGTTATAGCCCCGTTTTCCCTATTTCTACTTCTTTTTGTGTTATTCAGCTATATTATGTTATATCGGGTTAGTTGGTCGAGACCGGAGTGGGTTCAGAGTGAATTGAGACACTTAGTCTCTTAAGTAGAAACTTAAGTTGAAAAAGTCAATCGGATGTTGACCTATATATAAACGATCTAGGATTTGAATTTCGATGGTTCTGTTAGCTCCGTTAGGTGATTTTGGACTTAGGAGTGTGTCTGAAATATGATTTGGAGGTCCGTGGTAGAATTAGGCTTGAATTGGCGAAATTGAAAAATTGGCGATTTCGGTCGGCAATAAAAAATTTGATATCAGGGTCAGAATGGAATTCCAGAAGTTGGAGTAGGTTCGTAGTATCATTTGTGATGTGTGTAAACAATTTGAGGTCATTCGGACGTGGTTTGGTTGGTTTCGACATTAGTTGCCGAATTTGGAAATTTAGAAGTGTTTAGGCTTGAATCCAAGGGTAATTTGGTGGTTTGATGTTGTTTTGAGTGATTCGAAGGTTCGACTAAATCTGTATGTTAATATATGACTTGTTTGAATTACTGATTGAGGTTTCGGGGGGCTCGGGATGATTTCGGATGGGTATCGGAAAGTTGACAGGTCAAATCTAGTTAAGGGTAATGACTCTAGATATTAAGCATAAGGATGCAAGATAGATGTGGTTGAGTTTGCATATGATTGATGTCAATAAATCTGAAATACTCTTAAAACAAGAACATTAAATGAGATATATCTAGCAATAAATGTCAATAAATGGTATTTATGTAAATAAAAAGAATGATTCACCCGATAATGAATGGACAAAGTGAATATTCTGCCTGACAACGGTGAATGACAGATAGATTCAAGATTTGCATGAATAATTCTTGGATCTGGTGAAAAGGTTGGGAATAATATGAACGAGAATCTTTATAAAAAAAGGTAGCCTTTGTATTTTTGTCCGGGAGAGAGTCTTCTTCTCTAAAGTGTTCCTGTCAGAAAAATATTACATGTCCTTATCATTGTCTCTTCTTTTTATATATATGGGCCCATTTTCTTAGAAAATCCTAATAGTACAAACACTAGTAATATTCAGTAGAAATGCCATGTGATAGTCACTTTTTAATATGGTATTTAGTTTTTATCCAGTATTTTTAATGCTGGGCAAAAAGAGCCACTACTCTATTAAAATTAATATGAAAAGACGTTTTTATCCTTTCTTCATGAGTGCTGTGTAAATATTAAGGACATGGTGTCCTTAACATTTACACTGTACACATGAAGTTAAGGACGCCATATCCTTAATATTTACACTGTATATATGAAGTAAAGGACATTGTAACGACCCGGCCGGTCGTTTCGAGAGTTATAGCACCGTTTTCCCTATTTCTACTTCTTTTTATGTTATTCAGCTATATTATGTTATATCGGGTTAGTTGGTTCGGGACCGGAGTGGGTTCAGAGTGAATTGAGATACTTAGTCTGTTAAGTAGAAACTTAAGTTGAAAAAGTCAATCGGATGTTGAACTATGTGTACACGATCTCGGATTTGAATTCTGATGGTTCTGTTAGCTCCGTTAGGTGATGTTGGACTTAGGAGTGAGTCCGGAATGTGATTTGGAGGTCCGTGGTAGAATTAGGCTTGAATTGACGAAATTAAAAAATTGGCGATTTTGGTCGGCAGTGAAAATTTGATATCGGGGTCAGAATGAAATTCCGAAAGTTGGAGTAGGTTCGTAGTGCTATTTGTGATGTGTGTGAAATATTTGAGGTCATTCGGATGTGGTTTGGTTGGTTTCAGTATTGGTTGCCGAATTTGGAAATTTAGAAGTTTTTAGGCTTGAATCCAAGGGTAATTTGGTGTTTTGATGTTGTTTTGAGTGATTCGAAGGTTCGACTAAGTCTGTATGTTGATATATGACTTGATTGAATTACTGATTGAGGTCCCGAGGGGCTCAGGATGATTTCGGATGGGTATGGGGAAGTTTGGAGTTTGGAAAATGCAGCTGATGTTGCTGTTTTAGTGTGGCCGCACCTGTGAAGTGGGAACCGCAGGTGCGATGGTCGCAGGTGCGGATGGCATGTCGCAGATGCGGGAAATGGAGGCCTGGCATTGAGCGCAGGTGTGGAAGAGAGGGGCTCGCAGGTGCGAAGGGGCAGCCGTAGGTGCGAAGCTTGGCATCTAAGTGACTTTCGCAGATGCGCACCTGGAACCGCAGATGCGAGTCCGCAGGTGCGGAAGCTGGGGAATTAAGTGAGTTGAGCAGGTGCGGCTCCTTGGACCGCAGGTACGGTCGCGCGGGTGCGAGAAGCCTGGGCAGAGGGTACATATTGCACACTTTGCGAATTTTGGTGCATTATTCACCATTTCTATTCGGTTTTGGAGCTTTTGGGAGAGATTTGAAGAGGGAATCAAGGAGGTTTCATTGAGGTAAGTTACTTGATCCCTAATACTTGTATATATGGTGATTCTCCGTTGTTTAATCATTGTAATTAGTGAAAATGAGGGGTTAGGGCTTGGAATTTTTAAGAGTTTAATTTAAGGATTTGAGAGACCAAACGGAGTCCGATTTTGACGAATTTTATATGGTTAGACTCGAGTGAGGACGAGGTTTGTTATTCTGCCATTTTTGACTAGTTTCGAGATGTGGGCCCGGGGCCCGGGTTTTGGCCGATTTCGGAATTTTTGCATATTTTGTAGTTTTTATTGTGGAATTCGATTCGTTAGCCTATGTTGATGGTATTAATCTGATTATGGTTAGATTTGGAGCTTTTGGAGACCGAGTCCAGAGATCAGGGCATCCCAGAGTAGGATTTTTACGCTACTAAGGTAAGTAACAATTTTAACTCTGGCTTTGAGGGTATAAACCCGGAGAATTTGATATCATGTGACTGTTTGGAAGTGATACCTATGCTAGGTGACGAGAGTATGGGTGCGCACCGTGAGAGATTGAGACTTGGTCCGTCCCGTGAGGTTGTGAGGCCTAATGGCTATTATCTGTGGTTATGCGTTTATTTGTTGTTGAACTTATTTGCCTTCATGTTAGCGAACATGTTTAGGCTTTATTCATGCTCACATTATTTGTGCTCAGTCATAGAAATTATTGTACATGTTTACCTCAGTCTCTATTAATTGCTAATATGTGGTGATATTTGATGTGTGTTGTGTTCCCTTATTGTTGATGATGGTGAGGCTAGTGAGGTTCATGATTGAGTGAGGCCGAGGGCCTGGTTGTGAGGATATTAATACCACAGCGCGTGAGTTATCCGCGTAGCACATGAGTTGACCGTGCGGGTTCAGGTATTGATACCATAGCGCGTGAGTTATCCGCGTAGTACGTGAGTTGACCGTGCGAATCCAAGGATTGATATGATGGCACGTGAGTTGTCCGTGCTTAGCGCTTGGGCTTTGGGAGCCCTCTGGAGTCTGTACACACCTCCAGTGAGCGCAGAGTGTTGAGTATTTTGAGTGTTGAGTGCTGAGTGCGAGTGATGAGTGATGGAGTGACACTGCTGTGAGGTTGTATTTATTTGTGATGTTGCTGCATTTAGCTGTTAAACTTCTTTGTGGCATTTACTGAGTTATGGAATTTACCTGTTTATTTCTGTTTATTTTTAAATTATGAAAATAAATAATTGGACTGTTTTACTTAGCTTGTCACTATTGCTCAGTTCCTTAGTTATATCTGTTACTTGCTAGGGTGATTGTACTCATACTACACCGTGCACTTTATGTGCAGATCCAGGTGAGTTAGAGCGCAGCGATCATTGAGTTCAGGCCGGCTATCTGGGGAGATTGCAAGGTAACTGCTAGCGTCCGCAGGACCTTGTTACTCCTTTTATCATTTCTTCTTTTGGACTGTATTGACAGTTAGAAAGTTTTCATTTCATAGCTCATAGATTTAGACGCTCATGACTTAGTGACACCCCGATGTTTGGGGCTCGTTTCTGTATTTTTCTATATTATATTTAGAGTTGATTTAGTTTATGAAAAATTTAAATATTGAAAATATTTTATTAAATTCTTATAATCGGATTAGTAGTAATATTTTGGGAAGTAGGCTTGCCTTGTAATACGATAGGCGTTATCACGACCATGGTTAGATTTTGGGTCGTGATAGACATAATGTCCTAAAGTTTAACAACGGAATGTGCAAATACATGACACTTTGTCCTTAATATTTACACAGCATTCATGAAGTTAAGGACACCATGTCCTTAATATTTACATAACATTCATAAAGTTAAGGACATTATGTCCTTAACATTTACACTGCACATATAAAGTTAATGACATCATGTCCTTAACATTTACACTGCACATATGAAGTTAAGGACATGAGGTCCTAAAGTTTAACAACAGAAGGTGCAAATACAAGTTATGGATATTATGTCCTTAATATTTATACTACACACATGAAGTTAAGGACACCATGTCCTTAACATTTACATTGCACATATAAAGTTAAGGACGTGATGTCCTAAGGTTTAACAACGGAAGGTGCAAATACATGACACTTTATCCTTAATATTTACATAACATTCATAAAGTTAAGGACACCATGTCCTTAATATTTACACAGCACCCATGTCTAGCACAAGGGTATTTTCGTTCGGACGGTAAAATTAAGCACTGGCTAAAGAGTAAATATATTTTAAACAGTAGCTAAAGAGTAAATACATCTCTAATTAGTGGCTAACTGTGCACTTCCCCCGAATATTCACTAGAATATTCTCCTTTTTAATACCCTATTCTGACAAATTAGCTGTTACAAGTCTTATCACTAATAATCGATCTCGACCTCGACTTTTGTTGACATTTCGAATGCGATCATATCTCGACCACAGCTTATATTTACACCGCGGCCATTAATTTTGATATGGCTTAGGCAAGCTCGACCGATGACATTCATTAATGTCATTTTATGCTAAATATTTCAAGGGTAGATTTTTGGCCTATACACCATTGACTACTAGGTTTGATTAATGCAATTTCATTTGCTAGAAATATAAGACGGGGACAAATTAATATTTATATGTGAACGAAAATTCGTAAAAGGCTAATGATCAATAACTTAAAAATAAGAGGCTAAGGATTTTTTAAATGCTACGCATTATTGGGAACACTTTCTAAAAAGTTCATTAGACATCATTAATCTGAAAAGATTATACATAACTCAAATTTCAGATATGTTAAGTGTACTATTTATCTTTAGCAAAAGGGAAGGTGACACGATGAGGGTGTCGAGTAGGTAACACATGCATGATCATTGACACCTTTTTTTTTTTACGGGTTGTAAAGTCTAATACAACTCATACTCAACAGAAATGGAGAAGTGCAAGCAAAGATGGGAATAATATTTGGAGTCGTCTAAGCAAAGATGTGAATAATATTTGGTTCGAGACGGGTAAACGGCTAGAAATTGTTTATATTTGGCGTTTATAATAAATCAATGAATACATAATATGTTATTACTATCATTTAACATGGTATACTAATATATATATATATTATAAAATTATTTGATTTGACAGAAATAAACTATGTACGAATAAATTTCTTTCGATAGTAGGTTAAAAGGACTACCTGTCAAGGCATGGGTTAAGTTAAATGCTGGGGAACAAATTCAAAGAAAACGAGTGATCTGCTTTTATTTGTTGATTAGCTGCCCCTCCCAATAATGGAACATCACATGCTAAACAGTTATCTAATTAATTTCGCCAGATCTGGAAAACTAACGCTTAATTTCAGGTCTTTATGCTTGTACTTCACGTTTGCAAATTGTCTAAAAGAAGATGCTAGGAGTATATTCTACTCACTTGCTTTGTTATAAATCTGGAAAAAAACTTTTCCTACAAGGTAAGTTATTCTGATCTTTATCAACTTCGAGTCCGTTTACTCCTATTTTTTCCCAGATTTACTTCCTTAGTATAGATTCTATAAAGGAAAAAGAAGGAAAAAAGGTGATAATATAGTTTTTCTTTAGGTAAAAGTTCTAAATTTGCCCATGTACTATGTGAAATTGTACAATTTTTCATTCGTTACACTTTTGGTCCATTAATATCCTTGTTCTTACAAAATTATTTTATATTACCCTCGGTATTAATAGAGCTCCAATATGAAATTGATACACATCACATGCCCAATTATTTTGATGGATGGCAAATATTATTCAATTTCAAATAGTATAGAGCAAATTTGATCCTTTTCCTCTTTTCTTTTCAGGAAGGGGGTTGGTGATTGTTAAAAGAGGTTGTGAAAAACTTAACTGAGCAGTGGTGCAAACTTACACTCATCAGTCATCATACAATTATTCAAGCGATGATTACATTTTGATCAATTGATCGACCCCTTGTTACCTTCTATGTGTTATCCGTTTCTTTTGCTCATAACATCTGTTTTCCACTTTTCCTTCTATATAAATTGTTTGTTTTAACTTTATTGGAGCTGTGAGGTATACAAAATAATAACAAACCCGGAGGTGAAGATACTTTGCTTGAAAACATCAAAAGAGTGACTATTTGAGTAAATGACACTTTTAGCAGTTAAATTTAGAGTTTTTTTACACACTTGATTAGGGCTGCTTATCGGGCGGATCGGGCGGTTATTTACTCTTAATGGTTCGGCTTATCAGTTATCGGCTTTTAAATATATTAATCCGTTAGGCACCCGATAAGATATCGGGCGGATTGGTATCGGTTTAGCTATTATCGTGCGGTTTATCGGCCTAGTTCAATCTGTATTACAGAGGACTATTTTGGTCCTTCATGTTACAACCTGCTAATACCCAGAAGTCGAATGAGTCTCCTGAACACAGCTGAATGCAAAACTAGCCCAGCTTTGAAATGCGATTGAACTATTTATTCCATTGTTTGTTGTTCAAATAAAACAATGAAATTCAAGCTCCTCGACACTTTTACATACTTCGTACATTTAAAGATGAATATTCATATTCTAGCAAAGACCTACATATTTCCATTTCCTGCTAGAAGGACTAATGATTACAGTGCAGTTAAGAATTCCTCGTTATAATTATGCAACTAGTAGAGGAAATAATAAAGAAGAAACTCTTTGAGGCTATTGGTATTTTACCTTAAGTCAACAATATGCTAATGACCAACAGAGTATCTTTCATTATTGCTAAATCGAATTTACAGAAACCAAGATTAACTAGGACTTATAGATGAACCAAGAACACCAGTGTCAGAAATGCTATCCCACGATTATGTAAGAATCTTAAGAAAAAGACAATTATGTAAGACACTTAACAGTGCCTTTGCCTTATCAAAAACACTGTAAGAAGACATATTCAGCAGAACTTAATAGTGCCTTTCCCCACATTTTTGACATAGATCTGGTCTATTTTATCAATAGCAGAACTAAAGATTCGACTATCAAGTAAAGATTCAAAAAGGAGAAGAAAGAAACTTACCATCTGCTGCTCTAGCTATGGCCGTAAGCCCGTAACTGGGGTTCTGAGATCTGGTTCTAAGAATTGTATTGAGATTGTGAGAGGTGACGCGAGACAGTGAGAGGGAGAGGCGAGATTCGAGAGGACTAGGCAGTGGGTTGTTGTTGCTTATGAGATCTAAGGGAAATTAGAGATTTTAGATGTTAGGGGTTCAATATTCTAATAGAGCAATAGTGTAATACTGATTACTGGTCCAGTACCGGGTAAGTGTAAGTGTCGAAGGGATTTTTATTATTTAATATATATATATATATATATATATATATATATATATATATATATATATGTGTATA
>AWOL01S0010839.1:0-14653 GCA_000715115.1 Nicotiana otophora | reverse complement strand
AATATGATAAATCAAGAAGTCAAAATCAATATCCGAATAACAATAGTCATGAAAGAACCACAACCCTAGAACGTGAAGTTTAGCTCCGCATAGACATGGTAGCCAAACAACAACTCATATAAAGAAACATAAAAATTACTAAGTTTGGTGGAAGAAAGAAGAACTTTGATGAATTCCGGTCTCCACAGCTTTGTCGTGGCCTTTTTCCCCTTCCCAATATGTTCTCCCCTCTAAAAGAGGCGTTTTTAGCTTATATATTGCGTACAAAAGTCGTGGGCCAAAGCTCTCCTATTCCTAGTCCAATTCGGCTTCAGGGATTGATGCTGAGGTGGATGCGACGCATCCACCTCGTCCTCCATTTCAATTGTTGCCTGCGAAGGTGGATGCGACGCATCCAGCCTTAGCCTCTATTTCTCAGCTTGCATGCGATGGCGGACGCGACGCATCCAGCCTTCGCTTCTACTTCCAGCTTTCGCACGCGATGGCGGACGCTACGGTCTGACTTCACTGCTAAGGGTGCGCGAACTGATCTTTTGCTAGATTGGATGCGACGCATCCAATCTCTCTTCCTCTACCTAGAGCACCTTTTCTTCATATTTTTGCACTCCAAACCCCCTAATTCACCACACACAACTCAATTAGTCATAAAACCAATAATTAAACCATGTTGGGCATTTTAAAGATCAAATAACATCAAGAAGCGGTTAAAACATGGGTAAAGTAACATCAACACATATCGAACTATGCCAAACATCACGTAGCATGCTTAGACATGGAAGTGTCTGCAACTCTTTCCATATGCTGAATCATCAGGCTAGGGAGATTGATAGGTCTACCAGTGTTAGGCAGTTCCATTATAGCCATGTCCAACATAGTAGCCTCATGCCTTCTCTCAGACCTCTGCAGAATACAGGTTTTGACAAAGTAAAACAACAGCTTGTGGAAGGGGATAATATCAGTCTTGTACACCTTCTGGGAGCATCCATTTCAAACTTTTAGGAGAACTTCCTTGAGGCCACAATTCCTGTGTCAACATCATTGTCTATGGCTGACCACTTTTTCTTCAGGCAATCGTCAAATCCTAAAGAGGAAATATTCAGAAGCATCCCCAACTCCTCAGCATCAAACTCCATTTCAAACCCTCTACCTTACTTTTGATCACCTTTCCATCAAATTTGAAGTTTGCATAGAACTCCACCAAAGAAGGAACACACATAGGGGGGAAAGTTTTCACAAACATGTGTTTCCATCCCTGTAACTCAAGTTTTTCAACTAGTTGAGCCATCCCTTTTTCATCAGTATTTGCAAGAATCTTCTCATTGAGCACTTTTCTGTTTCTGAACTCTGTGAGTCGATCAACCACAGCTGGCACATTGTTTCTATTCTTTTCTCTACTGGCCCTTGCAGATGGGGTAACAACTTTTGTAGTTTTGACAACCTTTCTTTTTTGTGTAGAGAACTTTTCTGGCAAAGCAAACTCAGACTCATCTTCTCCATCCAACTCAACCACAGGTTCTACAACTAAAACTCGCTTTCTTGGCTTCTTGGCACCTCAGGACTCCTTAATGATTTGTTCATCAACAACCTTTCATTTACTCCGTGTAAGAGGAATCCTGGCAGGAGGAGCCACTTCTTTTCTTGTTGGAACTGCAGACTTTGTTGCTTTCACAGGAGTTTTACTGGGTTTCTTCCCTACCTCGGACAAGGGCAAGTCATCTTTATCACTGCTGACCTCTTCATCTCCAGTGAAAGGAGTTAACAGAGGCCCAGGTTCTTTAGTCCTTTTCTCTACACTTGCTTTTTCCGAAGGGGCTATGACAGTGTTCCCAATGGTCATAAAACCTTCAGATTCCTCACTTATATTCTCATTATCTTTCTCACTTTCTTCATCCACTCCTTCACTCTCACTTGCCTTTTCTTGATCCTCATCCTTACTCTCAGAATTACCCTCTTCTTCATTATTCTTTTCTTCTTCTGTAGAATCATCCACTTGTTCACCTATCCTATCTTCTGTCTCACTTTCCTTCTCTTTACCAGAATCTCTCTCATTCTCACTCTTTTCCTCTTCATTAGCGATGTCTTGAGTAGTATGTTCCTTATGACTACCCATAACTCATTCTTCCTTTTCACCCCCATTATCATCCTCACCCTGACAAGAGGGGTTGCTCTGATGGTAAGCAACCTCCACTTCCAACCAAGAGGTTGTGAGTTCGAGTCACCCCAAGAGCAAGGTGGGGAGTTCTTGGAGGGAAGGATGCCGAGGGTCTATTGGAAACAGCCTCTCTACCTCATGATAGGGGTAAGGTCTGCGTACACACTACCCTCCCCAGACCCCACTTAGTGGGATTATACTGGGTTGTTGTTGTTGTTGTTGTATCATCCTCACCCTCCGTCCAACTGAATGAAATACCATCAGATGCCTCCTTTTGCACTGGTTCTTTACTTCCTTCCCCATCAACCACATGCACCACAGTAATGGTATCTACCTCTTTCTCCAGAGTTCCTGCACTCTTTTCTATAGTGATTTCCTCCACTTGTGATTTATCATTTGTGGGTGAAAGAGTGTCTAAAGGTGCAACATCTATAGCAGATACCAGAACATCTAATTTTGAAGAAGGTAGTTGTACCTGACTTGTAGTGACTGGCACTGATTTCCTCTAAACCATAGCTTCCTTGACCACTGTGGCTACTTGAGCAGTAGTATCAGACACTACCTTGACATTCTTAACAGATTTTCTTGGAGTAGCCTTGACCTTGGTTGACTTAGAGGTATTTTTCGAAGTAGGCACAGATGCATGAGTGGTTAATTTTGGAAGTGAAGGTCCAGTGGAGGTGGGGATGGTGAGAACAGCAGGAACAGGGGATGATGGTGTTGGTACAGTGGGGGATATCGATGGAGAAGGAGCATATGTTGGTACGGGTTCACTTGATAGTTTGACACTTTTCTTTAAATTGGGCTTCATGTTCTTGGATTTGGCTTCAGTCTCGGATGATGATTTGGCTTTAGAAGGGGATTGGCTAGATTTAGGCATGGTGATCAGAGAAGAAAGTTGATAAAGGGAGAAGAGAGAATTATTTCTTGATTCTTTCTTAGGGTTTGAGAGAAACGGTGAGGTTTGAGAAGCTGATCACAAGGAGCTTTTAAAAACGTTACTCTTGATTTGACCGGAAGAGAGAGAGTGACCGGATTTGAGTTTTAAGTGGACTCTTATAATGGTTACTTTGACTGTTAGGATTTCAGGAATAATACATGGCCATCCATCTAAGCAATCCAGCATGGCAAAATTATTTTTTCGGAAAACATATTTTTTTGGAAATTTTAATTAAAATACAAAATCAACACTTATTCCGAAAAAAGTAAAAATTTTGAGAAAAAATTATTTATTTCGAAACTTTTTATTAAAATACAAAATCAACACTTATTCAGAAAAAAGTAAAAAAATTTCGAAAAAATTATTTATTTCGGAAATTTTTATTAAAATACAAAATCAACACTTATTTTGAAAAAAGTAAAAATATTTCGAAAAACTTCTTTATTTCGAATTTTTTTTATTAAAATACAAAATCAACACTTATTCTGAAAAAAGTAAAAACAATTCGAAAAAATAAATATTTTGGGGTTATTTTTCTGGAATTTTTTACTTCTTTCGGAATAAGTGTTGATTTATATTTTTAAAAAAAATCAGAAATAAAGATTTTTCTGGAATTTTTTTACTTTTTTAGGAATAAGTATTGATTTTGTATTTTAATAAAAATTTTCGGAAAATAGTTTTTTCGAAAAAATAATTTTGCCATGCGGGATTGCTTAGGTGGATAACCATGTAAGCAAATCTAACCCAGTTGGACTGTCATGTCACCTTCAATGGCAAGACTAACGGTTTAAGGGTATTTGTGGTCCAAAATATAGACGCAGAGATATTTTTGGTACCAAAAACAAACGGAGGGCATTTTGAACTATTTCAAATAGTTCAAGGGCATTTTTCGTTGAAGAATTATGCTAGTCCTTGAAATGGGTATTGTGAGTTAGGGTTCTTGAATGGAGAAGATGAATAGTGAATTTTTGAATCTTGTTAGGATGGTTGGTAATTCAAGTGCTTCAATAGCTTAATAATGATTAACTATTGAATCATATAACCTGGATTGGGGCTTAAAGGCCAAGGATGAAATCTATTAAGGATAAAAGGGATATGTATGAGTGAATTGGGCTTGTTGAAAACTTTAATTGAAGATTTGAGGGTCGAGTTGATGTCAGAATCTGGTGAAATTTATATGGTTGGACTCGTGGTTGGATGGGGATTCATATTTTGTAACTTTTGTTGGATTCCGAGACGTTGGCCCCACGGGCAATATTTGGATTAAATTTTGGATTTTTATGGAAAAAATATATTTTCATATGGAATTAATTCCTATAATTTTTATCGACTGAATCGAATTATTTGTGGCTAGATTCGAGGTGTTTGGAGGCTAATTCACGAGACAAAGGCATAACGGAATAAGAAATTATACGGTTTGAGGTAAGTAACAGTTTTAAATTTGGTCTTGAGGGTATGAAACCCCGGATCATGTGTTATGTGATTGGTTTTAAGGTGACGCACATGGTAGGTGATGGGCGTGTGGGCGTGCACCGTAGGAATTATGACTTCGTCAAATTCCATGGAACTGTGCAGTTGAATTATATGTTGATATCCGTATATTCTCTACGTGTTGGGAAAAATTGAGCTAAGACTCGTATGAAAAATCATGCTTAGACATATGTTGTTATTATTGGTACCCACTGGGGTCGTTTCTGTGGTTGAATTATATGTTCAAATTATAATTTCACACTCAGTCATGTTTATTCATTTCATATCATATCTCAGCCTCTGTTGCTATTTATTAAAACATCATATTATCAATTTTGTGCTGATTATCATGATCTCTGAGAGCCCGAGAGACTGGAGAGGTTGATGACTGAGTGAGGCCGAGGGCCTAATTGTGAGGATATTAATGGATCGGGTTGCACGCCACAACATGTTTTATTGCTTTATATCATGATTGGCTTGATATAGCGCTTGGGCTGAAGGAGCCTCTCCGGAGTCTGTACACACCCATATTGAGTGCAGGTACCTACTGAGTGCGAGTGTGAGTTCCGAGTGCCGAGTGATGAGTGATTGTAAGGAATGAGTGACTGTGAGGAAAAAGTGACTGTGAGGTATGAGTGAGTGGGAGGACTGAGTGACTGTTAATCTGAGAGGATATATTGATTTAAATATTTGCTGCATTTCAGCTGTCATATATAATTATTTTGAAAATTTCAGAAAAATATTATTTTCTGTTTCAGTCAAACTTGTTATGAAATTTCAGTAAAATCTTAAATGTTGAACTTGAGAGCATGACTACCCTTTTATGTTGGAAAGTATTGTATTTGGACTTAGCTGAGAAGCTCGTCACTGCTTTTATTTCCTTATTTATTATTGTTACTTGCTGAGTTGGATATACTCATGCTACACCCTACACTTCGTGTGCAGATCCAAGTGATTGCGGACACAGTGGGTGTTAATTATTTCACACAGTTGATTTTTCGGAGATTCAGAGATAGCTGGGATGTTTCGTAGACCTTGTCTCTCCTTGCCTACCCTTTTGTTTATTGTATTTGGTCTCAGATTATTATAGACCGGATTTCCCATACTTGTAATGTATAGATGCGCATGTACTCAGTGACACCACATTTTGGGAGTGTATTTATATCAGTATGTGTGAGGTTTTCTCTTAAATTAATTATTATATTTTCCGCATTTAAAAGAAATTGTGGTTTATGTAGGTTGTCGGCTTGCCTAATATTAAGATAGGTGCCATCACGACAGGTGTGATTTTGGATCGTGACAAGTTGGTATCAGAACCTAGGTTACATAGGTCTCACAAGTCATGAGCATATTTAGTAGAGTCTTGCGGATCGGTATGGAGACGTATGTACTTATCTTCGAGAGGCTGCCAAACCCTTAGGAAAATTTTTCTTTCTTGTACTCTATCCTGCGGAATTGATTCAGCTTGAAACATAATTCTTTGAATTCCTTCCACGCATTCGTATACGCATGTGAGCTCTAAGTATCAATTGTGTTTCGCTAGCTTGTGATTCCATGAACGAGGTTTGAGATGAGTATTCTGTGCTTGGTTGAGGGGCCAACCCGGAGGACTTGAGGACGGAGTTAGACCGCAGCTTATGCTCGGTAGTTTCGATTGTGAGAACCAGTGCAATTGGACTTATGTGTTCGATAGTATTCCTATGAGTGGAATTTATGGTTCGATGAGCGGTTGAATGACTATATAATAAGTATGATGTGAATGCGGGATGTGTTCAGATGGATTGAATGAGACAAATCAATTTTACTTGTGATTCAAGAGTTTTCTATTGGGTACTTGATTCCTCTTTTGATGTGACGTATAGTCTTGAGATGTGAGTGCGTTGAGGGATCTGTCATGCTGTTTAATTATGGAGCGAAGTAGATCTTCATGTCATGTGGATGAGTTCAAACTCAGAAATATTAAGTGATTATGTGGTAATTGTGGTTGTGAAAGGGTATAGCTATATGTCAATTTGAGGCTAAGCAGGTGGATTCTCCTGCAGAGTAATCTACGCATGCGTGTTCCTTATAATGTTAAATAGAGAGTTTCTTTTCTACCAGTTAGGCGTATGTGTTGAGATTTAAATTTGAATCCTATTGAGAAAGTTGACTTGACTATCACGAGAATAAATGCGAACTTAGAGGATGATTGAGGTATTTTGTGGTGAGTGTTGCGTAAGCTTGAGAAGAATTTTTGTTGAACTGACTACGGTATTATGGTAGTAATAAAGTATAATATTATGAGTTATGGAGTGTTTTGTTGTATGGCTTTGAGCCAAGTGGGGGAGCTTGTTATTGACAATTCAATTTCATGGATATAGTTAAATTGTAGTTTTGGTCTGAGCCATACTTGTGAGTTAATTATGACTTGCGGAGGTGGAGATCGAGGATGACTCGGGTAAAGAAATTTTTAGATACAGGTTACATTATACTTTATGAAAATATATAAATTATGGAATAATTAAGTTGTTATTTTGAAGGATGTAGTGCGCACGAATTATGAATTTGATTGGTCGTGTTAAGGCAAGATTACTTCTTTGAGTGTTGAGTGTGCTAAAGGAACATGTGTCTTTCGGCCCGTTTGGGCGGAGCAAATTAGATTTGAATAGAGTGGATGACTCTCAAGAGGGTCCTAATGGATTCAAAATGTATATGTGGCAATTGAAAATTTTTTGAATTTGTATATCACTAGAATCGGTTACTTACACTGGATAGTATTGGGACGTGCGATAATTCTGTTTGACTATGGATTCTACATTTCAGTTTAAGAAAGGAAAGAGGAAAAATTTTAAATTCAAATAAGGTCCTTAAGAGTGGGTGTCTCGGTTATGGTATTTATGGAGGTGCTTAAGAAGAATATAGTGAGCTTTGTGTAAGGATCATAGTGTTCTGACAAAGAGAAGTGTCAACGTGAGGGTAATCAGAAAAAACTCGAAGAAAATAGGACAACTGGGTAGTAGGCTAGACTAGTGTGGTAAGGGTATGTTCGGTTCTTTTGGGATAATTATGATGTGGTGAGACTTTACAGATATTTTTGTGGCAATATTCTTGGGTTTGGTGACCTGCGTGGATTGGTTGAGTTAGAGGAATTCAGTTTTGATAGCTTGATTATGTGCAAATGAAATTGAAAGTGTTCTTGGTAGTTTCTACCATGGTTTGAACTAGATATTTCTACCCGTGTGGGAGACATGTTGTGCATTGTGAATTCCTCATGGATGAGAGGAAATGGAAGGTTTCTAATTGATCGGGTATGTAATATGCTTGTGACTCAGTGTTAATAAGGAGATTCTCATGCTTGTCACATGATCTCGTAATAGATGTGGTGTGTTATGCGGGATTAAGACTTACATGTACAAGGTGGCAATTCATTCTGGAAAGCAAAACCACGAATTATGGACAGAATGGTCAATTTCAGATATTTAGACGGATATTATAACTACTCGGTAATCCCTGAGAAGGGTGTGCATTTCAAAAGGGGCATTGTGTTTTGACTTTCAAATGTCATTGGTATTGTGAGTAAGAGCTTTAGTAAAAATATCTGCAATTTGATCTTCAGTTTTACAGAAGTTAATTGAGATATTTCCTTTTTCAACATTGTCTTTGAGAAAATGGTGTCTAATGACAATGTGCTTGGATGGATTTTTAGCAATGTTTATAACACTATTGTTGTCACAGAAAATGGGAATACAATTAAAAAAATACCATAGTCCCTTAGCTATAGTCTTAGCCACAGCAATTGGGCACACCAAGATGCTGCTACCATATACTCAGCCTCGGCTGCGGATAAAGCCACTGAAATCTGCTTCTTTGTTCCCCAAGATACTAGACAAGAACCTAGAAAACGTGTTGTTCCTGAAGTGTTTTTCCTGTCAATACGAAAACATGCATAGTTAGCATCAGCATAACCAACTAGATCAAAGCTATAACCTCTGGGATACCATAGGCACAGGTCAGGAGTCCCTTTGAGATATCTTAGTATCCTCTTGACAGCCTTCAGGTGAGACTCCTTGGGGGTTTGCCTGAAATCTTGCACACAGTATTACACTGAATACAATATCAGACTTGCTTGTTGTGAGATACAATAGTGACCCAATCATTCCTCTGTATAGTTTGTGTTCAACACTTTTCCATTCTTCATCAAGGTCCAACTTTGTAGCAATGGCAATGAGAGTATCAATGAACTTAGAGGAGTCCATGTTAAATTTCTTCAGCAGTTCCTTGATGTATTTCTGCTGATATATCATGGTTCCAGTAGGTTTCAAATTCAATCCCCATCATCTCAACAAATTCCTTGCACATTGCTTCTATATCCCAAACTAGAGCTAAGTGATACCCAAAACAGAATGAGATTTTTGTCGGATTATCTTCAGAAATAATGCAATTATTTATATCTTATGTAGGTAAGGTATGTATGTATTTGAAGCAATCATTATTTTGAGTAATTCACCCCTACTCTTTTATTTTTAATTTTATGTATTGCACCTTTTGGATTTTACTTCTCTTCGTTTTTTATTGTCTCCATTCCCAAGTTCTTATTGAATGAGTGAACATGAATATCCTATTTTGATATTAATGGTTTGTATAACAAAATACTCAATATATTCTTACATGTAGAATTTGGGAAGCGTAGTGTATATACAAACTTTGATATTAATGGTCTATATTTTATCAATCTAAGTGTACGGTAATTACAAGTTAAAATGGATAGGAAATGTAAGCATTCGGTACTGTTTCCATATTAGTCGATTAGCTGTTTTGTACTCTATATTGTTTAATTGTTTTGGTTCAATTGCTACATCTTTTTTAGTAAAAGAAATAAAGAAAACTGATTAAAGATACATCACATTATGGCGTCAATAATAAATATTTTTCTTCTATTTCATGTTGATTTAGTTTCTGCTTAGAAGAAGGGGCAGAGGCGGATACAACTTACATGTAATGGGTTCAACTGAACTTGGTATTTTTTCTATACAGAATGTGCTATATATGTTAAAAGAAAATACTAAAATATCAACAAATATTAAATTTAAAAGTACAATATGTTTATAGCTTTTATTTAAAAATTAAAACGGTCAAATCTAAATTCTAAATATTCCGCCCAATGGGAGTAAGCGTCAGTGTGTCACATACTCAAAGGTAGGTTCTTGAGCTTTGGAGCAAACATGAATTAAATTACACTTGTCTTTGAAGCTAAGAGAAAGAGGAAAAAGAGAGGAAAGTTATTTTAGTGAATGTCAAAGACTCAAAAGTAAGGTTTTGCGGGAAAAATGTCAAAGCTAAGGTGCACTGCTATTTGGTTCTCGTTTAGTGTTTAGAAGAGTTGATTTTAGAAATCTGTTTGGAAAACAAATGCATGCTTGGATTTTCTGAAATTGTGTTCAGATATTTAAAATGTTTGGAAGAGGAGAATATGATATGACCTTAGATCTTGATCAAAGTTAAAGTCGAATGACATACCTACCTACAAAAATGGATTTTTTCGTATATATACGGAATTCTAAATTTATTTATCCAATTTATTTATGGTTTTTTATTTACAGAAATAACTAAAAAACTTTTACAGAATATTACAAATTAGATCAAAATCTACAATTATCTACAATTTGAGTACATTTGTTTTGTACAAAATCCGGTCAAAAACTACAATTTACATACAATTTATATACACCTCCTATACAATTAGTTGTATATATTTTGTATACCGTTTCTACACCCGACATACGAAATATATATAATTTGTTTATATCTCTTTTTCGAGTTTCAATCTGAAAATTCTAACCAAACCCATTTCGAATCTTCACCATATTCTCTCAAAGTTGAGATATAAACTCCAAAGGATATTGTCAATCATTTGAAATGATATCCAATCCAAACAAATAGCAATTTCACAAAATTCAATTTTTAAATTCAGAGCTTCAAATCTTTTTAATGGTTATCAATGAAGATTTTTAATAGTTAATATGTTTTTTTTACTGTTTTCAAGATAACTAACCCATCTGATTCTTGTCCGTTATTTCGATTTTTCCACTGTTTCAAAAGCTCCAATTGCATTACGCAATACAATCATGAATTTTGTCATGGTGTTTGGGCATTTGAGTCGACGAAAAACTGCCCACAATTCACCAACTAACATTTTCCAATGATTTCTATTTTCCAACGATTGAGTTTTTGCAGTATTCCAGACGCAATAAGTATGATACAAATTTGGAAAAGGAAGAAGAGGATGAAAAAATGGGTAAGATTGGAGTCTAATATATTATTTTGTATATAAATGATAAATTGTATATGTCAATGTAATTAAGTGATAACTTATTTAAGAGGGGTAAATAAGTTTATAATGTGGTATAGATAGGTAAAAATTCCTTTAAATCAAACAAGAGAAAGCTGATCACTTGTTATCAAGAACAAAAACGTTTTCTTCTGGATGCCAAACAGGCTTTGAAACATTGTTGTCTCGTGTTCCTGTTATGTTATAACATGCATGTACTTACGATTATTGGCAAAGTCCAACTCATTTCCTGCCCCCATCACTTCTAACCCAAATAAATTAAAAAAGCAAGGCAAAAAAAAAAGTGCTGCTAACATTTATTTTATTGTAAATTTTGAGAAACTAGCAGACTACAATTTTTGAGAAAATTGTAATGTATATATGAAAGTAGCAGGCTACAGTGCAATATATAGACCTAGCCAGCAATTTTTATGTGATGTTCGTGGATTAACTCTTGAAACATATAAGATAGGAAATATGCAACATGTCATTTTAAAGCATGAGAGAGTGAGGAACAGAGCTTAAATAGTTGTGCCCTTATCCTCCAGCATATAAAGAGTAAATAGCTCCAATTTGTAAATAGTTTCTGACCACATATGGATGCATGCACATTATTCATCACTTTAATTTGGTAGATATTTATATTGAAATTTATGATCCTAATTCTTGGTTTCAGATTCAATTTCTCTAATTGGTCCCTCAAATATCCCAATTCTGAATTTGTTGTTTCCATTAATGGTCTTTAACTATGGACGGCTATCTCTCTCTAGACACTTTTAGATCTAGTTTCTCCCACAAAAGGCCCACCTCCTAAGGCTAAGGGTGACCAATGACCATACATTATTAGAGATTTACCTCTTTTTAACCCCAAAAATAAGCCATTTCTTGAATCTAAGTGACTGAAAATTAGACTAATCACAAAGAAGAACAAACTTTACAACATTATTGCCATCAGAAAAGATTTATAAAATAAAAGAATGGCTGAGGCTGACGATCCACAAGATATAGCTGATCGAGAACGAATCTTTAAGCGATTTGATGCAAATGGTGATGGGCAAATATCTGCTACAGAACTTGGGGAAACCTTGCAAACCCTGGGCTCTGTTACTCCTGAAGAAGTTAAGTATATGATGGATGAAATTGACACTGATAAAGATGGTTTCATTTCCTTTCAAGAGTTCACAGAATTTGCCCGAGCCAACAGAGGATTGATTAGGGATGTTGCTAAAATTTTCTAGCTTCCACTTTTAATATCATTCACCATTTTGATATGGATTTTAACTTATACACAAGGATAGTGTAAAGATGTTTTACACAATTACGTAACTTGCCTTATTTTTCTTACTATTAATCTCACTTAATGGGCGCGATTATTTGTATTTTCTGTCTCTTTTCTTGTTGAAGAAACCGTTTAAGTTAGTTAAACTGTAACATCCGTTTTTCTTACATCATATTGAGGTTGATTGTATGTATTTTTTTCATTTTAATTTGTGGGGTTTAAAACAAAATTTGCTGTTGTTGTTCATCTTCTTTCCCTCCTAATGTGACAACGTGGGTCAACAAGATTCAGCAACAAGTTTGTTAACCTTGTATTTGAATTGTTGTCGCATGTGAGAGTTGAGCTGTCTTGGTTTCCCCCATGCCAAATTATTGCAAGTTGACCTTGATTTTGATCGTTGTGCATGGCATAGTGTTTGTACTTTCTGAACCATCTCTTTCTTAATTACCTAACCTGAATTGGATCGATCAACTTCTGTCCTTGTATTAATAAAGAAATACTAGTATGTAATCGTGCATAGATAGAGAATTGGCATGAGGGAATATGTTATGGAAATGGACAAGAATATTTTTTCTTTTCTTCATTTCTTTTCCTCAAATACAAATATAAAATTTAGACGTGAATTCCGAATTGAAAAAGTGTGTTCTAACGTGCATGTCTAACTCTAAAGTTCAAATAAGTTTAATGTTCAAGAGATTGTGATATACTGCTCCTATATCTTTAGGATGAACGGTTTTGAAAAAAGGACCAAGTTTTCTTGGAGATGAGAAAAAGAGCTTGTTTAAATGGAATTATGGATTTATAATTGGAAGCAGATAAAAAAGAAGAAAGAATCTGAAAGGAAAATGATAAAAACTGCCCACCTATGTACTCTTCTATTAACCAAGTAGTAATACAAAATTACATATCTAAAGTTGGTTGATTATAGCTAAAATACATGGCACTTAGAATGTCCAAGGAAAGACTAACTTGCAATGAAGAAAACAATGTTGCGCAACTTTCCTATCTAATCTTGAAATACAGAAACTGCCTTAGTTTTTCCTTAGAGTGGGGACAAGAAACCAGTATGTACAAACACAGAATTCATCGATCAGGATGACTCTTTTATCTACAAAGTTAACGAGCTTATCAGTTGTCACACTATAATTCTCCTCCCTTTCAAGTTGAATGGGGCAATGGCAAACAAGGATAAAAACTCACACATTCAACTTCTTGTTTCAACGAAATAAAGGTCATCATCCTCAAAATCTGCAACTCCTAGCATCGCCAAGGCTAAATGACTCTTCATTTCGTTTCTAGTCTGCTGCAATTGGGAGTCAATCACACAGCTGTTACTTGGTAAAATGGTATTCTTCCGCCTGAACGAATCAGGTTCTCTGCCTCTCAATATGTCGATGATCTCATCAATATCGGGCCTTCGAGATTCTTCAGTGTGTATACATGCAGTTGCTGCTTGAACCATCCGAGATATTTGGTGTACATTCTTTCGAGGAAATTTAAGTCTTGGATCAAGAAATTTTTCAAGAACATCTTGCTGCAATAGTGGCTTTGCCTGAATAGGAGAAACATCTAAACTTAAAGATCTACACAGAGAGCTGGTAATGCCTTAATTGAACATCTTCTACTTTTTGAAGGGAAGTCCAAATAAAGGACCACGAAATGCCAACTCTTTCCAAGTTTTGGTACAAAAACTTTAGTGTCAGTGAGTTGAATACAACACCTTCAAGATGCAGAATCACTCGTGCAAGAACAGCTAAATGAAAGTAATTAAATGAAAAGACCATCTACAGATCACATGCTATTTCAAAACTTTTCCTACCACTGAAATTTAGGATCAGCAATTTTGGGAGAAACAGAGTTTGGACAAAAAATCAAACGACATTAATAGTTGCTAATGATAGTTGTGTATAACTTTATAAAGTGATAAGACTGACTTAGACATCAAAATAAGACAAAATTGAAGAGAAACATTAGGGAAATGTTTAGGCAACCACCTACCCACAAAACCAAGTTTTCTTCTCCTGGCCCTCTTTTCGCTTCAATTGGCTTCCGTCCCGTTAATAGCTCCAAGAGGACAACTCCAAAAGCATAAACATCGGTTTTATCAGACACTTTACCGTGCTGAAAATACTCTGGGGCTAAGTACCTGCGAATATAGTTTCAAAAACCTGTTAAAATGTAGGAAATATTTGTATTGTTAAGCTACATCAGGATCTTAGTCATTGTTATGCTAAAGAGTTTTCCTGGTGGAAATCTTACCCAAATGTTCCTTTTACAGTTTTACAAAGGAAATGTACCGAAGGTGCAGGAGTCCATGTAGCTAAGCCAAAGTCACACAACTGCATAGACAAAGCAACAATTAAATTATAGCACAACCGACCAGAAAAAACTACTTTTGGCTAGCACGCAAGAGTGTGGCCAAATGTTCAATGAAGTGTTGGAGAACTATACGGAACCGGACTTCAAATCCCAATAGAGATAAAACGAATCATAAGTAGCTTCTTC
>AWOL01S0010837.1:77950-92151 GCA_000715115.1 Nicotiana otophora | reverse complement strand
ATCCCACAATATATTCATTTTTATTTAATTCCGTTGCGGCGTGCAACCCGATCCTCAATATATCTTTTCAATCAATTCTGTTGCGGCGTGCAACCCGCTCCTCCAATATATTCACTTTCAATCAATTCTGTTGCAACGTGCAACCCGCTCCTCCAATATATTCACTTTCATTTCTGTTGCGGCGTGCAACCCGCTCCTCCAATATATTCACTTTCATTTCTGTTGCGGCGTGCAGCCCGCTCCTTAATAATATAATTTACCAATTCTTATAAAAGAAATTATTCCAATAAATGCAACAATTGATATGAAATTGTAAGACAACAATCATATAATAATTATGATTTATTTAGAAACAAGTGATGACAAGTAGCAATTAATTGTGGAAATTAAGGAGAAAATAGGCAATTTAATATTTAGTATGCTAAATGTCAAGTAACAATTAAGTCACATAAATCAAATAAGCATGTAGCAAATATAGCATGGATTCAAGGCCATAATATTGAGTAAGGAATATGAGAGAAATAATTAATATAATAATTAATTCATGATTTAAAATAATTTATGATTTCCAGATAAATGTGCACACAATCAATTTGACGACGTATAGGCACTCGTCACCTCGCCTGTAAGTCGTTACACATGAAATTCACGTAACAATAATTTCAGGGTTCTATTCCCTCAAGTCAAGGTTAACCACGACACTTACCTCGCTTCGCAACCAAATTCAAGAAACCTTTGCCTCGCGAATTGATGTCCGAAAGCTTGAAATCTAGTCACAAACAATTCAATATTCTCAACACGAATCGTAGGAATTAATCTCATATGAAATTACTAATTTTCCGGATTAAAATCCGAAATTTATTTCAAAAACCGACAGTGGGACCCACGTCTCGAATTCCAGAAAAACTCACGAAATCAGAACACCCGTTCCGATACGAGTTCAACCATACAAAAATTATCGAATTCCGACATCGGATTGACTTTCAAATCTTAAATTTGAGTTTTTGGAAGATTTTATAAAAATCTGATTTTTCTTCACGAATTCATGATGTAAATGAGTATGGAATCATGAAATATAACTAATTTCGGATAAAGAATACTTACCCAACTCAAACTCGTGAAAAATGCCTCTGAAATCACCCAAAACCGAGGTTTAAAACTCTAAAAATGAACAAAAATGTCGGACTCCGGACATATATATTTTGTCCAGGCAAGTCGCATCTATGCGACTTGTCTCAAAATTTTCAAGCCAAAAATTGCGGTACCAGCCTTCAGTCAATCGATCATAACTTTCTGTACAAATGTCCAAATGATGAATGGTTTATCTTTCTGGAAACTAGAATCCAATGGCTACAACTTTCATGTTTTGATAATATCCAGATTCCTTATAGATTGCGAGATATAAGCTTCCAAAGTCAGCCCTGTGCATCAGAAATTTCTGGCGATTCACACTGCGAGGCAAACAAAAACTGCATTACCACCCTTCAGTCAATCGATCATAACTTTCTGTACTAATGTCCAAATGATGAATGGTTTATCTTTATGGAAACTAGAATCAAAGGGCTACAACTTTCATGTTTTGATAATTTCCAAATTCCTTATAGATTGCGAGATATAAGCTTCCAAAGTCAGCTCTGCGCATCAGAAGTTTCGCATACTGCTGTCAAAAACCAGCAGTTAAAAATGACCTAAAAATGGTCCGAAACCACTCCGAAACTCACTCGAGCCCCTCGGGACCCCGTCCGAACACACCAACAAGTCTCAAAACATATTATGGACCTACTCGAGGTCTCAAATCACACATAACAACGGCAAAACTACAAATCACGCGTCGATTCAGACTTGTGAGTTTATGAAATTTTCATTCTATAACTCGCGCCGAAACATGCCAAATCAATTCGGAATGAACTCAAATTTTGCGTGCAAGTCATAAATGACATAATGTAGCTGTTCCAATTTCCAGAATCAAATTCCGACCCCGATATCAATAAATTCAACTCCCGGTCAAACTTTCCATAAATCTTCTATTTTTCAACTTTCGCCAAAATGCGCCGAGTTGTCCTACGGACTTCCAAATCCAAATACGAACATGCGCCTAAATCCGAAATAACCATACGAAGCTATTGGAATCATCAAAATTCCATTCCGGGGTAGTTTGCTCAAAAGTCAAATTTCCGGTCAAACTTTAAAAATTCAAGCTTTATAAAATCAAACATTTTATTTTTTTTCAAAAACTAACGGAAACATGCCTATGTACCCCGAAATAACTTTAAATTTTGTACATAAGTCATAAATATTGTTACGAAGCTGATCGAACTCTCGGAATCTAAATCGGGACCTAGTATCAACAAAAACCCAATTATGACCAAATTTAGGAATTCAAACCTTTAAATTTCTAATTTCCGTTAAATGCCGATAATTTGAGCTAGGGACCTTCGAATTCGATTCCGGGCATACGCCCAAGTCCCAAATCACGATACGGACCTACCGGAACTATCAAAACACTGATCCGGGTCCGTTGGCTCAAAACGTTGACCGAAGTCAACTCAATTGAGTTTTAAAGCTCTATTTCACATTTTAATCAATGTTTCATATAAAACTTTCCGGAAAAATTTACGGACTGCGCACGCAAGTCGAGGAATGCTGAATAGTGCTTTTCGAGGTCTCAGAACACAGAAATAAATATTTAAAATTAAAGATGACATATTGAGTCATCACACCCCTTTCTTTTCTCTTCCAAATATCTTGATGCAACAATGTGATGTTCTTCTTCTGGAGTAGATCTATCAAGTTTTGAATTCGCCTATGTCCCGTTTATGTAGGTTTCATGTAAACCACAAAGGAAAGTTTCATATCACAAACAATTTATATTCTGGAGGCGAGTGACAGCCTTGCTTTACACATTTAATTATCAAACCACTCAGACCTGCTTTTCTCACATATAGAAGATATAGTTTTAAAAAAAAAATTCTATTCCACTGAGTCCCATATTTTAAATCCCCAGCCAAGCATGCGCAATCCCCTTCCAGGAGGGAAGGGGATGGTAGATCCAGAAGGGTCTTATTGTATAGCATGGTCATTTAATCAGTCTCTTCCTAGCTATAATCATAGGCCCCTCTCTCTCTCTCTCTATATATATATATACACATATATCCATTTGATAGTTGACACCTAAAATTCCCTATTGCAGGTGTGGAATCTCGACTTGCAACGCTTACAGTAGATATGAGTGATCTCACCAAGTTGTCGAATGTCAGCAACCGTTCAGACTTGCCATCCACCTTCCAGCCGCAGCAGATCGCTCAACTTGCAACTACTTTACCTGCCATATTCAATTCGCTCTATGCTCGCCGTGCTATTATACCTGCTGCCAATGGACACTGCTCAGCTCGTGCCCTAGCCCGCTATTATGCTGCACTCGCTGAGGGTGGGAGAGTTCCTCCACCGCATTATTCTTCCATGCCAACCTTAGGAAGCCACCCACATATTCCAAAGTTCCCTTCTCAACAGACTGTTAAGAAGCAAAAATCTAAAAAGAAAACTGCTGCTTCAGATGCTGATGGTTCTGGACCGACTCAAAATAGCAGTTCATCTGTTGATAATGATGGAAAAGGTAATGTTTATGTCCGGATTCCCGACGACTATAGCTACAGTGGCGGTGATACGTCAAGTGATAACCGGAATATTAAACTCTTCCACAACCAAAGAGTTCATGATGCTTTCATGGGAGTTGAGGAATATGAAAACCTTACCTACCCTAATGGGCAGTTTGGGCTCGGGTTTAAAAGGAGTTACTCAACAAATGGGGAACTTATTGGCTTCGGGCATTCAGGTATGGGCGGATCTACTGGTTTTTGTAACCTCAAGCATAAGTTTGCGATTGCAGTAACTCTGAATAAGTTGTCATTTGGATCTGTGACTGCGAAAATAATACACTTGATATGTTCTGAGCTTAACATTCCAGTGCCACAGGAAATTTCCAGACTTGTTGAGACTGGATCTAGTGATCAGTTGGATATAGGTAAACCGATGATTAATTGACAAAATTTCACTCAAATTTTGCTATTGCAATTTGCAAGTGTAACTATATCATCAAGACAAAAGAATACCATTGTACTTGACAATACAAAGTTTAAATTATGGAAGTATATTAATTCTTTGCCGTGATACTGAAGCTTTACAAACTTTGTATGTGTATATGATTCCAGGATCGAGCACATGGCCATAATCATGCTAAAGCAACTAAAATCTCTTGTTTTAAGTTTGATATCATTGTGCGTATAGTTTTTCCGGTTCTAACTCTAGAGTGAAGGTTTAAGCGGCCAGCTACCTTGAAACTTACATGAAAAGCCTGCACTAATATTTTTCTTTTCCTTTTTATTTCTACTATAAATTTCTTCTCTTTTTTATTTTAATCATATTTTTATTCTCTTTCTCCTATTCCTAAGAGTAGATTTTAAATTTAAATTTATATTGAATGATGTATTTTGATATATTTAAATTATCATGTGAACAATAAGTAACACAAACATTTAATGTTATTATTTTGGAATAATTATATTTTATATTGATTGAAATTTTTAATTTATATTTTTACTTTACGGTATATTTCAATTGAATTTTTTTATAATAAATGTTTAAATTTATTTTTCTTTTCTAAATAATACTAATAGCAAATTGAACCTTTATTGTCTTTTTTTCGTAATTTGATATTTAAAAGTGCTTTTTTAAAAGATTGGCCAAACACAATGAATTTGCAAAAAGCACTATTCAAACGAATTGACCAAACACAAACTGAAATTTTGCAAAAGTACTTTTTCAAAAAACATTTAAGTTTGTGATAGCTTGGTCAAACAAGCTCTAAATGTTGTAACTTTTGATGAAAGGATGCGTCCATTGAAAAGCAACTCTTCATGAAATGATAGCTAAAGTACCCACAAATACAGTTTACGAACAATTTGTGGTTTTTCTTTTACTAAAATAATTGGATTCTCAAATTACACTCAAATCCAACCCGTTCATGTGTTTTGAATTTTTCTTTTTGAAATAGGTAAACCACTGATTAACGAACAATTTTTCACTCAATTTTTTGTCATTGCAAGTCTATGTTTACACAAATCAAATAAGGAAAAAAATTTAAACAAGTAAAATTTTACTCGATTTTAAATTTCTAAATATTATGAATGTAGTTCAAATATGGGAAGATTAAATAGTCAAAACTTTAGTTAATTTTAGTATCTTATATATTACAAAAATAATTTAATATGAAATCTGTTATTATGCAACTTAAAGTCAAACATATAGTTTTAATTATACACGATACGTCTTATTTTTAATGTAATAATAAATATGAAATAGTCGTCAATTATAGAGAGAGTGGCTAAACAGAAAAGAATGTAACGTAACATAGCTACATTAGCTAAGATGGGAAAGTGAAAAATTGGATAACAAAAGGCTAAGACGGCGCCACGTCAAGACAAAGCACCTTAGCCCACGTGTCAGCTTCTCAACAGCTCAAAACACTTGATACGATTCGTCACTTACAAAATCCATACACACCAAAATTTTCCACTTGATGAATCTGAACGTGATGATCAAACCACCTCTTTCTTTAACCAAACTCACTGCATCTTCTTTAACATTCCACTGCAAATTCTCCAAAACCAATATGCATTCTTCTTTCAGTGCTAAAGCCAGAGCCACACCCACTGTTCAACATGTTCCAGAGCTAACCCCTGAAGAAATGGAAAGAGTTTGTGAACAGACTTTTCAGAGATACACTAGTGTTAGTGGTTTGGCTAAGAGGAAAGGCAAAGGGGTTGCAATTGTTTGGTTCAGGAATGACTTGAGAGTGTTGGATAATGAGGCTCTTTTTAGAGCTTGGATTTCATCTGAAGCAATATTGCCTGTTTATTGTGTTGATCCTACACTTTTTGGGACTACCCATTTCTTTGGAATGCCCAAAACTGGAGGTAATCGCTTCACTCTTTTTTTCTTTTGGATCGGAGCAATATATAGCGTCTTCTAATTCTGTGTCATTTGTGCACATAACTCGTACTTTAATCCTTCTTCTTCGGACACACAGGAGTCTTCCAACTAGTTTAGAATTGAGCATAAATAGAGAGGATTCATATAACCCACCCCAACTAGTTTAGAATTAAACATAGTTGTTTTGTTGATTTTCTATTTACCTGGTCCTTCTTTTCCATATTCTAAGGTTAAGTTTGATTTCTTTGCTTGAAAGTTGAATCTTCTATTGTGACCTATTTGATAAGCTCAACGTTTGTCTTTTCTATTTGACAGCTTTAAGGGCGCAATTCATCATAGAATGCTTAGCCGATTTGAAAAGAAATCTAGTGAAGCGGGGACTTGACCTAATGATTCAACATGGTAAACCAGAAGAGATTATCCCTTCCCTTGCAAAAGCTTTTAAAGCACACACAGTTAAGGAGCTTCTTCTTTCATTTTCTTTCTTCACATTGATGTTACTTATTTGACAACTAGTCAATTTTATTGCCGTTAACTACATAGTAAGGTAAGGAGGTGTGTTTATGTTACAGGTGTATGCCCACAAGGAAACATGCAGTGAGGAAGTAAAAGTAGAAAAAATGGTCACCAGAAATTTGCTAGAATTTGTACCACCAATATCTGGTGAACTAGGCAATGAGCCAAGATCTACAAATGCTACTAAACTGGAATTGATCTGGGGTGGTACTATGTATCATATAGATGACCTTCCATTTGACTGTGAGAGTTTACCAGATGTGTACACTCAGTTCCGTAAGGTATTATTATTCTTCACAATATGTTTCTGTTTTAGGAAACTTGCAATTCAGGATACTTTCTCTTATCTCATCTGCGTCTTGTTGATGGTTAAACTCAACAGTCCGTGGAATCCAAATCAAGAATCCGTAATTGCATTAGACTCCCAGCATCACTTGGTCCACCACCAGAGGTTGGAGAGTGGGGATGTGTCCCACAAGTTACTGAGCTCGGGCTTCAGTCGGAAAAGGCAGGTCAAACATTAGAGTTGTATAAAAAGAACCATGGATAAATTTGTGCATTTAACTTCAATTATTATTCTCATGTTTCCATCTTTTTACAGGTTTCTAAAGGAATGAAGTTTATGGGAGGTGAAAGTGCTGCACTGGGTAGGGTACATGATTACTTTTGGAAGAAGGTGAAGGACCTCTCTATTATCTGAAATTACTGCACTGTGATTGCAACATGAATTGTTCAAATTTTATCTCGGGTTTCTGTGATTTTCTTGTTCTTTTCATTTCTTTTGTTGCAGGGGGTCAGGGTGACCCGAGTTTTTTTGGTTAATTTTTTCCTCTCTTTTTTGTTTCTTTGGTGCAGCGATAGAGTTATTCATTTGATGTACCTGTTGACCATGGGTCTAAAGCGTGTCAAACTAGCCTCTTTGCAGAAATGCAAGGGTAAAGCTGCATAGGGTAGACGGTAGACTTCCACCCTTCCCCTATGCCCGCACTAGCCAGAAATACTTCATGCACAGGGTTATCCCTTCTTTTTTCTGTTCACAGTGATGCCTATGATCATCATGCTTTTGGGTGCTGCATTGGTCCCTACACATTTTAAAAAGTGACAAATTACCTGGTGTTTCTG
This sequence comes from Nicotiana otophora, assembly GCA_000715115.1. Lineage (NCBI taxonomy): Eukaryota > Viridiplantae > Streptophyta > Magnoliopsida > Solanales > Solanaceae > Nicotiana > Nicotiana otophora. The sequence goes on along the minus strand of AWOL01S0010837.1, from coordinate 84,525 downwards.
AAATTACCTTCTTCTGTTTCTACTCTACTATAGTCATCTACTAGATGGCCAGGACTTGGGGAATTTGCTGACCTAATATTTTTACTGCTTTCTAGTAGAGAGACGCGACCTAGGCGAATGATGACTCTATATATTTCAATTCTTCTGATCTGTGATTGATTGCAGGATTTATTGAAAGTGTATAAAGTGACTCGAAATGGAATGTTAGGGCCTGATTATTCTACAAAGTTCTCTCCTTGGCTTGCTTCAGGATGCCTATCTCCCCGTTTTATATATGAAGAGGTACAGAACTTTTTCTCATACTGTAATGTTACATTAACAACCTTCTTATTCTAGTATGCTATAAAGATTAAGAAAGCTTTGTTTGACTTGTTAAGGTGAAGAGATACGAGAAGGAAAGACAATCAAATGATTCGACATACTGGTATAGTTTCCTCCCTTCTTCCTTCTCTTCCTCTCGGTATGCTAATGGTTTTTATGCCTGAGATTTAGTATAATAAATATAGTTTTTTAGTACCAAACAATCTGATGCCCTGTATTCCTCACAATATTCATACACCGGACAGGTGTATATTTGATGCCTGATTTCTGTTTTCAGGGTTTTGTTTGAATTGATATGGAGGGATTACTTCAGATTTCTCTCAATCAAGCAAGGAAATTTGCTTTTTCATGCAGGTAAAAAAGACATATTCTTATCTGAATTCATATTAACACACCCCATTTTCTAATCAACTCCTCAAGAGGAATGTTGCTGCGTGCTTTTTATGTAGTGTAAATATTCTGTAGGTTCATTCTTCTTTTTCCGCCTGGCTACTATCGACATCTGGAAATATATTGATACTTGTTATTTTTCTCCGTTTAGGTGGTCCCCGAAAAGTAGATATTAACTGGAGCCAAGACCAAACCATGTTTGATGCCTGGAGACGAGGTCAAACCGGGTAAATTTCTATCTAGGGGCTGGCCAAGCACCTGTTGTTTAATAAATACATTATCTTCGTACCTTGCATGTTGACTGCTCCTTTCTCCTCCTCAAACCCAAATGGGATATCTTAGTATGAAGTTCAAATCTGAGGAAACATGTAAAAATAAATATGTTCTACATTTCCATGGGATGAGAAATTGTTAATTTTCCCAATGCAAAATCTGTAGGTATCCTTTAATTGATGCCAACATGAAAGAACTAGCTTCTACTGGATTCATGTCGAATCGAGGGCGACAGGTATATGTGCACTTTATTTTTTAATATTTTCGAAAAATTATATGCTAGTTTGTTACCTAGTAAACAGTTCTGGAAGATAAATTCATCAAGAAAGAAGGCAATTTACTGCATTCTAATTATTTTAGTATCTTTTTCCCAGATTGTGTGTTCTTTTCTTGTTCGAGATATGGGCATTGACTGGCGGATGGGAGCTGAATGGTTTGAGACATGCCTCTTGGATTATGATCCTTGCTCCAACTATGGAAACTGGACATATGGTGCAGGTGATTCTCCTTTTATTATCTACCTTTGATATATCCACTTTCTCTAAACTGGAAGTTGGAATTGTGAGTTGAAACTTCTGCTATTCCTTTTCTGTCAGGTGTTGGCAATGACCCTAGAGAAGACCGTTACTTCAGCATCCCGAAACAAGTAAGTGCAATAAGGAAATAAATATTATTTTTGATAGAATCATGTTCTGGGAATCCTATGCTATTCACTCACTATGAGATAGATGTTATTCTAAGAATTTTTTTACATGTTTCAGGCTCAAAACTATGATCCTGAAGGGGAGTTTGTTGCATATTGGTTGCCAGAGCTAAGAGCACTTCCGAGGGAGAAAAGACATTCTCCTGGAATGATGTACTTAAAGCCAATTGTTGCTCTCAAACATGGATACACCAAGAAGACTGGTGATTCGAAAATGGCATTTGCATCAAGAAGAGCCAAACCAGAAGACAATCGACGAAAGGGACAGGGAGATAGGAGAACGTATTAGCACTGCTGCCAATATAGGCTACTGATTTTCAGGACATTTCTCACAAAGTTACAACTGAGATCAGAAACACTAGCTGCAGCATACTGATTGTGAAATATATCTGCGAGTAGAACTAACCTGATCCCACTGGTTACTTGGAGGCACTTGTAACAAAGATTGTGAAATTGGCTATTACCACTTGGTCCAAGCTTATCACAATTCACATCCTTGGACCATCTTACACAATTCTTGAATGATCTTTTCTTGGCTTGGATACCTCCATTTTTGTATTATTCTACACATCTCAGTTTGGTAAAGATATCACTTCCATGATAATCCGAACAAAACAATATCATGGATGTGAATTGTGATAAGCTATTCTAAACTGAAACATACTGATAATCCGAACCGAAAAAAGTGTTACTTGTTTGCAGGTACCATGTTATTGGATTAGCTGTTCGGAATGGTTTGGAATTATATGACTAACGGGTTATCCATCGGTTTGTCCAATGTCATCATCAATTTAACCAATAACCGGTTATGATACACTTAATTTACATTTTTTCCCTTGGCTATATAAAGTAGTAATGTTTACTCTTTTTAGGGCTTAAGGAATCCAATGCTTCCAGTTCAGTTTAGCATATTTAAAAACTGAAAACTGATTGATCGAACCCATAACTACAAAAACCAAACCAACCCCTACTTGAGTTGTCTTCACTTCCTCTTAGTCGTAAGCTTGTTTTTGAAAGATCTGTTCCTAGATCCTTACTCTTGAAATGAATTTAACTGGTCAAAATTAAACTAATTATTTTGTCTAACAATAAACGAAAGGAACTTTATTAAACATGATAGAAAATGGTGGAATAAAATATGCTGTCTTATGGCTTGATCTAAAACATTGCAACCAATAAAAAGTCTCACTTATATAGCCCTTTATCTTTCAGGCCGGGTACCCTTAAAAACAAGAAACTGAACACACCCATACTAATATAAAGCAAAAAGAAATAACGTAGACCAAGCTGGAGTTTCTTCTTTTATTGTTCCAAGACAAGAATTCAATTTAGAGCTACTCTTGCTCCCTGTGATTTATTGGAATCAAGTAGAGGTCATCTTTGCTTGCTGCAAAAACTCTACTTGTTTCAGTAGTGTGAAAATCAGCTGCATTAACCTTATGAGGGAGTTTCCAGTCAAAGCAATAGAGCAACTGAGCTAAAGGATGCCCAGTGTTAACTAAACCAAACGACATTCCTGGACACATTCTTCTTCCTGAACCGAAAGGAATGAACTGATAGTGATTTCCCGTAAGATCAACAGAAATATTTTCAAATCGCTCGGGTTTGAAACTTTCAGGATCTTCCCAACTTTCAGGATCTCTTCCAATTGCCCATGCATTAACCATTACTCTAGCTTTAAGAGGTACAGTATATCCATCAATCTCAGTTTGTTCTCTGCATTCTCTAGGTCCTAATAAAGGAACTGGAGGATGCATCCTTAGTGTTTCTTTGATCACTGATTTTAAGTATGGCAACTTGTCAAGATCATTTTCGTCCAAGTTTTCATTTTCTTTGAAGACTTTTCTCACTTCAGCTTGTGCCTTGGCCATAACACTTGGGTGCTTCATCAATTCTGATAGTGCCCATATAATTGCAGTATATGAAGTTTCAGTTCCAGCAATAAACAAGTCCTGCAATAAGCGCATATTATTTATAGTACTGTCAGTCAATGTATATATATAAGAAAAAGAAGAATATATATATGTATGATAATGACATATATAGGATCAAAACTTAATTACCAGAATTACTGCTTTCATGTTGTCATTTTCTATAGGAAATTGAAGCTCATTATTCTCCTTAGCCCTCAGTAAAGCATCAATCATATCTTCGCCACCAAACTCGTTATTTCCCTTTATCCCTGCTGCATGATTCTCTCTGTGCTCATTGATGATATTCTCCATAATTAGATTATACTTATGGTGAACATTCGTCAATCTAGCTTTCATGTTGCTCATATTGTGAAGTAATTTCCATGAAGGGAACAAATCACACACATCAAATCCTCCTGATAATGCTAATATCTCCCTTATTAACATAATCAATTCATCACGATCGTTGCATATTTTTCCAAAGGCTAATCTACAAGTCATGCAACTTGTAAACCAGAGAAGCTTTTCGTTTATGTTCACTGCAGAAGAAGCTGTTGCTAAACGAATCGACGAGAGGAGCTTCGAGAGCTCATCCTTTCGGATTGTGCTAAATGACTTGAGCATCTTGTTACTCAAGAGTTCTTGTGTTAATATTTTACGCATTTGTCTCCAGTAATCGCCATATGGGGCGAATGATATGTCCCTGCTTTTGTAAAACACAATGTCCGAGGACATGAACCGAGGCCTCGTTGCAAAAGCAAGATCATGAGTTTTTAGTACAGCTTTTGCTATACGTGGCGAAGATATTACAACTACGGGGACTTCCCCGAGTTGTAAGTACATGAGAGGTCCATGTTTTCGGGCTAAATCTCTAAGATTATGGTGTGGGAGTTTACCTTTCAAGTGATGGAGGCTGCCAATAAGGGGAAGTCTCCATGGACCTGGAGGTAACTTTGGGATTTTGGCATTCCACTTTTTCAATAGGATAAAAAGAAATGAAATGAAGAGTAGCAAAGCAATTAAGTTGAAAGGAGAAGACTGAATATCCATTTTACTAAGTAAGAAAAGGAAGGTTGATTTTGATAGATATGATGCTTTATTGGTAATAACTTCCCTCTCTATATATATACAAAGAAGTTGAAGAATAAGCATGTGATTGATTAGGACTTTAGAACGCCAGTGGTATACCCTGTGATTTGGGCTTTACATATTTTACTTTGAAACCTTCTTGTACTTCAGTCTTATAAGAAATTCGGGAAAAACAAATCAGAAATAATCATATTTAGAATTAGTAATTGAAAAATAGTCATAGTTTCAAAAGAAATCGAAATTTAGTCACTTTTTCATGTAAGGATAAAATCTGAACAAAAACACCCTTAACATCCGAAAATATGAGATTCCAGCATATATGCTGGAAATTTATACAAAGGAGCTCCATATCCTGTTGGAACTTTCCGTGTACTGGAGTTCCAACATAATATGCTGAAAGTATATACACAGGAGCTCCATAATTCAACATATTATGTTGGAACTTTTCGTATTTCAGCAAAATAGTGATTATTTTTCAATAACTTTGCAAACGCTGACTATTTTTCAATTACTGGTCCGAAAACTAGCTAGTTTCACGATAAATTCTCAAATTGGTTCAGTATTAAAGGATATTATATGATACGCTAATACAATAGTTGGTGTGCTTATTTTCGCATTGTTCCGTGGGTAAAAGTATATTTTTATTTTAGGCCAAGCGTCCAAATCTACCCTTAACGATTGGTTATATTTAGCAAAATAAAACAGCATTTTTTTTATAGGAATAGAAAGAAAGACACTTGGTTTGAAAGCGATTTTAGCTTTACAATGTTTGAATTCCCAGATACGTGCATTGCAAAAGCCTTATATGTACATCCATTGACCGTTGATTATGTGAAAGTTTTGACAGCGGAATACCTCATAATTTTGAAACATTGGTATTTGATTGAAAATGCGAGGTACAGAATCGAAATTGAGATTGAGTTGTCATTTCACTTATTGAAGAAAATTAAGGTCTCAAATTTCAACTTAAGTCTCAATCATTGAAAACACCAGTTAGTACTGTAGCCTTTTTTTGCTAACTTTCTTCTCTTTTTCATTTTCAAAAAACGTACTGTTACAAAGATATCATATTTCATCTTTAATTGAGAGGAAGAAATTCAATTGAAGGCCTTGCCTCCACTTAGCTGACTAAGATAGCATAGAGAAAATCAGGAAGAGCATAAACCGGAAAACATTAATTGTACATTAAACTTCACTCTGAGACCGGTTTAGTAAGTAGTGCACCTACATGGAGGCTTGTGGATGCTCAAGCGTCCTTAATTTGCTTTTAACCAAATTTAGTAGATTTACATATGCAATTATCAAATTTTAATATAAAACTTACAACGTAACTAAACTTTTCTCCTCTTTGCTTTTATCAACATATTCATAACGTAACTTTAAAATCTTGAGTCACATCCACGTATGGAGCGAGTGAAATAACGGGTAAGCTCGTCTACTATTGGAGCTTCTCCAATTTTTGTTCCTTTTTATTTTAATCGAAAAATATATGACATCCCATTTAATTTTCCAATATAAATCCCCTTTAGCGAGATACTAAATATATATCAAATCCCCCCATGTTTAAAAAAAAAGAGAGAGAACAAAGAAAAAATGAGGATGAATGGTGATAAAAGAATGAGTTAATACCCTAAAACCCCCCTAAACTATCACGTTTTTGTTAGTTTCCTATTTAAACTATTCGGTGTTCCCAAAACTCCCCTAAACTATATTTTCCTTCATATTGAAACACCCTCGTTATATTTTTGGCAGACCGTGTGAAATAACTTGCTATTGCGCGCGTGATGACCGAAAAATCTATCAAAAGGTCCACACCTGACATCATGTAACGGCTAATTAAACCTTTCTTCCTCATTTATTCACTTTCTTCCTTTTTTTTCACCATT
>AWOL01S0010837.1:61023-76849 GCA_000715115.1 Nicotiana otophora | reverse complement strand
CCCCCCCCAATTTTTCTCCTTTCTTCTTCGTTTCTCCATCTGATTCCATCTGAAATTCTCCCTCTCTTGTTATTACTGGATCTATTTTTTATATTTTTCATTTTATTCTTCTTTCATTTATTACCCGAATTTATTTGAATGAAAAAACACTCATTCAATAACTCACAAAAAAAGATCTAATTTTTTTGGTAAAATTGACTTGAAGTTATCCAGCAAATTTATACAATAATTTTGTAACAAAGAAGTTAGTTTTTAAAGAAGTAGTACCTGTACATAGCTATCTTCTTCAAAGCAACTCGAAGTTTTACCAATAATCTTCACTCAGTCAGAACTCCAATGAACCCTAGATTTTTCAGTAAACCCTAATTTTTAATCCTCAATCTTGAACAAAAATAAAATAAGACTAAGCAATGGAGGGTTATTGGGGGAAATCAAGGTTACAATGAAACTTAATGGACCAAATCACTACTGAAAGGTGTAGTATCCATCATCGGAAGAAAGGAGAGAAAAGGGGAATTGACAAAAATTTTTTATCCTACCCCTCTTTTTTTTGTTTCTAACTGGGTGAATATTTATCCCTCTAATAATACTTGATTATTATTTAAAATAACTAATTAAGTCAATTTTTAGATTAAGCTAATTAACCCCACACGTGGATTGCCACATTGAAAATATTTTTGATATTTTGGAGCGTGTAACACACATACTATCAGAAATATAACGAGGGTATTTTAATATGAAAGAGACTATAGTTTAGGGGGTTTTGGGGGACACCAGATAGTTTAAGCATGTAACTGACAAAAACGTGATAGTTTAGGAGAGTTTTAGGGTATTAACTCTGTTTATCCGAAAGACGGATAAAGTTGAATTTATTCATAGTTCTAAGGATATGTGATGTAGCTTAATACAAATCATAAAGATAAAAGAAAATATCAAATATGGACCGCAAAGAGTGCAAAATAAACAAAGTTGTAAAGAAGGCGATTTTTAGGACTAAGCAAGATGAATCAATTTATGAGGCTTAAAAGAGTAACTCTTGAATATAAGAGGATACGGTGCTTGAATTACAATGTGAGCTCCAAAAACTGCCCTTACAGAAATGATAACCCTCGCCTTTATAGTAGAGGGATCTTACTTTAAATATAATTCAAAATATTCAGTGGAAGATCCATGATAAATCAGCTTTTTCACAATTCCAGCCAAGATTCTCTCCTCTAGTGGGATTGCAACGTCTTTTGTCTGTGAGATCGATCTTGACTCGAGCTCTCGATCTTGGCTTGAGCTCGATTCTGACTCGAGCTCTCCATCTTGGCTTGAGCTCAATTCTGACTCGAGCTCTCGATCTTGGCTTAATCTCGATTCTGACTCGGACCCTTGAATTGATTCGGGGTCAATGTTGGTCAGTCTTAGGATCATAATCTTGATAGCTTTACTTTGCATCATAGTTCGATTTGGATTCGAGCTTGATAATGATATCAAACTCTACATTGATCAATCCCTCGGGTTCGAAGCTTGTTTGTACCATCTTTGGAACCCATCTCGACGTCTCACTTCGATCGATTATCTTTTGAACTCGATCAGACGTACGAAGGATAAAATCTATTTCGACCGTATACAGATAGTCCCCTCGTTTCTCAGGAAGAATATGGTGAGAAACGATATGATTTTTCAACGGCTCGATCTGATTATAAGCTGACGTTTCTATCGGACTCGATCATGACGCACGTGATAGCTGTCCCGTCGATTTAGTTTTTCAAGGCATTTAATGCATGTCAGACGGTGGTCGGCCACCGCTGATACTGAACCTCCATCGCTTAAACCTATAAATAACCCTTCCTTTTATCATTTACTACTTTTACATCTTCAATCTTTCAAATTTTCTAAGTCCCTTTTCGTATTCTTTGACTTACCCGCAAATCTGTGATTTCTCTTTGCAAAAAGCCCCTCTTCAATTTTCCAAATCTTTGTCGCTTTCTTCTATTCCTCACCTTTGAATTCGAAAATGGCAAAAACATCACAAACCATTCCTCAGAAAGAGAAGGCTTCATCTTCACAATGTGCCGCCGAGAGACACCGACAGAACCACAGCCTGAGGAGTGCGTTCCCGGGGCGTGTGTTCTTACTTCTGATTTTTAGGTCGATAAAGGCTCATCGATCCTTGGTCGATGTGAGCCAGTATCGACGTATATGTGTTTGATAACCGAGAAGCACCTCAAACAGCTAAAGAAAGATTGCAATTGGGATAAAAAAGAAATAATAATTCCTACTTCTGACGAAGATATCACCACTTACATGAAAGGGTTTTTGAATGTGTATACTTACCCTCTCACGTTAGGTCCTCTCGATTCCGTTATTATTGACTTCTGTCATCAATACCAAATAACCCTAGGCCAGGTCCATCCTTCATTTTGGCAGATCGTTATCTTGATCCGATACTTTGTGAACAAAATCGAGGGGATGTCACCCTTGGCCATCTTATCCGATTGTACCGTCCTCGACTTTTTCAAGGAGGGTTAATAAAACTTCAGTGCCAAGGCTCTGTTCTCTAGCATTGACGAGGACAGGGATCGGGGCTGGATGGGCAGGTTTGTTCTAGTGAGGACTTCGGACTTGATTCCGACCGAAAAGATGCCCTTTCCTAAGGAGTGGAATATGAAACGTAAGTCTGATCCTGTTGTTACTTCCTTCTATTTTGTTCTTTCATTTCTTTTCTCATCGATACTCTTCTTTTTGTGATGCAACGGTTCCCTGGATGCCCGGAGCAGTTCCCGATCTCAAGAACTAGGTACGAGCTCTTGTTTGGACCTCCACATACGCCGAGCGCTCATGGCGTGATTTGTTAAAGGGTTGGTGGGAGGCCAAAAATCATGGTAAGCCCCTTTCTCGTACTCTTTGATAATTCAAACGAGATGCTTTCCAAATATTTTAATAAAATTTTCCATATGCATGTTTGGGCAAAGATGCGGTTTTGAGGCCCTTGTCCAACGAGGAAGAAAATTTGGCCTCTATCCTAAAGCCGGTGAAGGAAACTAAAGGAAAAGAGCCTCCATTCCCGAAGATCCAAAACTGAAGAAGAGGATGACTCGTAAGCCGAACAAGAATGCCATTCCTTTGACCGTGGCATCAGTTCTGCGTCTAAGGGATGAAGATGAAGATGATGAAGAAGAAGAAAATGATGGGTCCATGCTGGCGCCCCGAACGAAGAGAACCACCGATGCCTCATCGGCAGCTGGATCGATGATGCTTCATGAGGCTCCTCCTCGAACTGAGGATATACCGGAGAAAGATTCGGGCGGAATCCATGAATTATCGGAGATCGAAGATGTATCCCATCGGAGCCAATGGATGGGGTATATGTCTGAAGGGGCCCCTCTTGAATCCCTTCGAACCAAAGAGAATGCTCCAAGTGATTCATTTGGGGCAGCAACAATCGAAGATTCGCCCACCTTTCCCGTTTTATTCGCAGAGGTGATTCGGGAAGCCCAAGCTTTGAGGGCCCTCGATCTAGACAAGCCTCATGATAGAGAGGATCCCTTTCATAACCTGTTTATCGGTATCGAGGACGTTGTCGGTACTAGTGATGAATCAGATCTTTTTCACGGGGTGCAGCAGGCTTTGAATCAGGTAAGCCTCAAAATTATTTTTTCGGTACTACCTTTATGTTTACTTTTCGTTTCTAACTTTGTTTCTTGTTTCTTTGCAGGCAGCGGCAGTTAATCGAGAAGCATGTTCTCAGTCCCAAAATGAGCTGCGTCGATATGTGGCCGACCTTCAATGGGTTACTCATGAGAGGAACTCCCTAAAACTTCTCTTAGGGCAAAGGGAAGAGGAAATAAAAGACCTCCGAGCTGAGTTGTCCAAGGCTTACCGAGATTAGACTGATCTGTCTGAGCAGGTAATGATACTTTTAAAAGCCTATGGGCTTGATACCAGAACAATGGCTAATTTTTCGGTCTCACAGTTGCAGCAAAAAATTGAGATGATCGGGAAGCTTCGTGAGGAGGTCGACGTGATAAAAGCGGAGTCTTTGCAGTGGAAAGAAGGTATGGACCGCTTTGCTGCAGAGAAAGAAACTGCTCGAGCCCATTTATCATCGGCCAAAACCCAACTTCAGAGAATGAAGGAAAAAGGCCTAGTTCAAGCAAGAAGAATAGAGGAGCTCGAGGTTCGGTTGGACTCTTTACTTGCTAAGGCCGAATTTGATGCCGAAAAGGCAAAGGCCGATGCGGATGCACTCGTGGCCATCTATCGGGTCGATGCTGAAGTTGCCCAGGTCCAAGTAAGAGAGGCAGTCGAGACCGCCGATACTCGAGCACATTGGGTCGCTAAACTTGCTAAGTGCCGATCTCGGAGGGAAACCCTCGAGGAGATCCATGCTCGTGGTTTCGATCTCGCTGAAGAGATAAAACGAGCCAAAGAACTCGAAACCGATGAAAGCCTTGGTTTCCGATGACGATGATGATGACAATGATGATGACAATGGGAGTAAGAGCGGATTCGAGAATGGGGTGGGGGGGGGGAGCCCGATAGAGAAGAGACCGCTCCTGGGGATGACTAGGAAGCTTAGTCCTTAATATTTTATGTTGTAATCAATCATGTAAACAATTTTGTATATAAAAATATCCCCTTTTTTGCCGACTTGCTTCTGTTTTGTTTCTGGTCTTTTGAAGACTTTATTCACGCCTTATGAATGTTTTCACAAGGATTTAAACAACTTAATAAAATTTGGACTTCATAGCCTCTATAACCGAGCGAGCGCTTACTCAAACTTGAAGTGATGTAGCCCTTAGGCTTATTAGTTGAGTCAATGATTCGAGCTCGAAGAAATATAGCCCGTAGGCATAATGGTCGAGTGAGTGCTTTCTTGAACTCTAAATAAAAGTAGCACGTAGGCTTAGTAGTCAAGTGAATGATTCGAACTCAAAGTAATGTAGCCCATAGGTGTAATGCTCGAGTGAGTGCTTGCTCGAACTAGAAATAAAAATAGCACATAGGCTTAGTCGTCGAGTGAATGATTCGAACTTGAAGTAATGTAGCCCGTAGGCGTAATGGTCGAGTGAGTGCTTGCTCGAACTTGAAATAAAAGTAGCCCGTAGGCTTAGTAGTCGAGTGAATGATTCGAACTCTAAGTAATGTAGCCCGTAGGCATAATGGTCGAGTGCGTGCTTGCTTGAGCTCGAAATAAAAGTAGCCTGTAGGCTTAGTCGTCGAGTGAATGATTCGAACTCGAAGTAATGTAGCCCGTAGGCGTAACGGTCGAGTGAGTGCTTGCTCGAACTCGAAATAAAAGTAGCCCGTAGGCTTAGTAGTCGAGTGAATGATTCGAACTCGAAGTAATATAGCCCGTAGTCATAGTGGTCGAGTGAGTGCTTGCTCGAACTCGAAATAAAAGTAGCCCGTAGGCTTAGTAGTCGAGTGAATGATTCGAACTCGAAGTAATATAGCCCGTAGTCATAGTGGTCGAGTGAGTGCTTGCTCGAACTCGAAATAAAAGTAGCCCGTAGGCTTAGTAGTCGAGTGAATGATTCGAACTCGAAGTAATATAGCCCGTAGTCATAGTGGTCGAGTGAGTGCTTGCTCGAACTCGAAATAAAAGTAGCCCGTAGGCTTAGTAGTCGAGTGAATGATTCGAACTCGAAGTAATATAGCCCGTAGTCATAGTGGTCGAGTGAGTGCTTGCTCGAACTCGAAATAAAAGTAGCCCGTAGGCTTAGTAGTCGAGTGAATGATTCGAACTCGAAGTAATATAGCCCGTAGTCATAGTGGTCGAGTGAGTGCTTGCTCGAACTCGAAATAAAAGTAGCCCGTAGGCTTAGTAGTCGAGTGAATGATTCGAACTCGAAGTAATATAGCCCGTAGTCATAGTGGTCGAGTGAGTGCTTGCTCGAACTCGAAATAAAAGTAGCCCGTAGGCTTAGTAGTCGAGTGAATGATTCGAACTCGAAGTAATATAGCCCGTAGTCATAGTGGTCGAGTGAGTGCTTGCTCGAACTCGAAATAAAAGTAGCCCGTAGGCTTAGTAGTCGAGTGAATGATTCGAACTCGAAGTAATATAGCCCGTAGTCATAGTGGTCGAGTGAGTGCTTGCTCGAACTCGAAATAAAAGTAGCCCGTAGGCTTAGTAGTCGAGTGAATGATTCGAACTCGAAGTAATATAGCCCGTAGTCATAGTGGTCGAGTGAGTGCTTGCTCGAACTCGAAATAAAAGTAGCCCGTAGGCTTAGTAGTCGAGTGAATGATTCGAACTCGAAGTAATATAGCCCGTAGTCATAGTGGTCGAGTGAGTGCTTGCTCGAACTCGAAATAAAAGTAGCCCGTAGGCTTAGTCGTCGAGTGAATGATTCAAACTCGAAGTAATGTAGCCTGTAGGCATAATGGTCGAGTGAGTGCTTGCTCGAAATCGAAGTAAACGTAGCCCGTACGCTTAGTGGTCGAGTTTATCTTAATTCTGTTTGCATAATAAATCTCCAAATAGAGGAATGTTTCTTGGATATAAGATGTCGGTAAAGAGGAGAACTTTCTTTGCAAGTCATTATACATGTGTTCATGTTTCGCGTCTGGGTTCGGGCCAACTACATGAGCATGGTTCGTTTTGACCATTTGGCTCTGACAACTTTTCCTATTGGAACCCCGTTGTTGCCAAATAACTTTCTTGCATCAGAACTTGATATATTTGAGGGCTAATGCCCCCCAGTATTCGAGATCGATTGTAAAGAGGCCTCGGATACTGTTGTAAGTACAACACGATCATTGGTTGCCTCATTAAAAACCTTGCCAAAAAACTCATTTGGGATAAAACCGGTCTAAGGGAAAAAGAGTGCAACGCGTGCTTTCAGATCTAAGGCTTCGTATTGAAGGATCCATCTTAGCTCCTGATCGGACTTCTACAGGGATTAGTTTTGAAATGTAAATGAATATAGGAGGGTCGTACCTTAGCAGTAGTATCGTTTTAGATGTGACACATTCCAATTGCTTGATAGTTGTTTGCCTTTTATAATGTCGAGCTTCTATGATCCCTTTCCGACATTCTCGAGAATCTGATATGGTCCTTCCCAGTTCGTTCTAGTTTTCCTTCATTCGGATTTCAGGTATTTAGGGTGACTTTCCTTAGCACTAAGTCTCCGGGCTTAAAATGGCGGAGCTTGGTTCTTTGATTATAGTATCTTTCAATTCGTTTCTTTTGGGCGGCCAATTGGACGAGAACATCTTCTCGTTTTTCGTCCGATAATTCGAGGCTAGTGTTCATAGCCTCGTTATTTGATTCTTCTGTTGTGTATCGAAATCTGGCACTGGGTTCGCCGACTTTGACTGGTATCAAGGCTTCGGACCCATTTACTAAGGAGAACGGGGTTGCCCCCATACTAGATTTTGACGTTGTTCGATATGCCCAAAGGACTTCGGGTAGGATTTATCTCCACTTTCCTTTAGCGTCGTTCAGCCGCTTCTTTAGGTTTTGAATGATAGTTTTGTTCGCTGATTCGGCCTGTCCGTTCCCACAGGGGTGATACGGTGTTGATAATATCCTTCTTATTTTGTGATCTTCGAAGAATTTCATCACTTTGTTGCCAACAAATTGTTTCCCATTGTCACATACTATTTTGGCGGGTATCCCGAATCGACATACGATATGATCCCAGATAAAGTCTATAACTTCTCTCTCTCTTACTTTCTCGAACGCCTGTGCTTCAACCCATTTAGAGAAATAGTCAGTCATAAATAAAATGAATTTAGCTATACTTGGGGTCGATGGCAGAGGGCCGACGATATCCATTCCCCATTTCATGAATGGCCATGGGGATAGGACTGAGTGGAGTTGCTCTCCGGGTTTATGGATCATTGGTGCAAACCTTTGACATTTGTCATATTTTCGAACAAATTCCTTTGCATCTTTGCCTATATCGATCCAATAATACCCTGCCCTGATTATTTTTCAGACTAATGGATTGGCACCGGAGTGATTCCCACAAGTGCCCTCGTGCACCTCATGTAGGATGTAATCGGTATCTCCTGGACCCAAGAATACTGCCAATGGTCCATCGAATGTCCTTCGGTATAGCGTTCCATCTGAAGCCAACGTGAATCGAGCAGCTTTAGTCCGTAGGGCCCTTGAATAGTTAGGGTCCGATGGGAGCTTTCCGTTCTTTAAGTATTCAATATACTTATTTCTCCAATCCCAGTTTAAGCTCATAAAATTTATCTCGGCATGACCTTCTTCGATCATGGATCTCGAGAGTTGAACGACAGTCCCCGAGCTCAATTTACCTTCCTCGACCGATGATCCCAAATTCGTAAGTGCATCAGCCTCACTGTTTTGCTCTCGTGGAACATGTTGTAAAGTCCATTGTTTGAAATGGTGCAAAGTGACATGTAGTTTGTCCAAATATCTTTGCATTCTATTTTCTCGAACTTCGAAGGTTTTGTTTACTTGACTTACCACCAGCAAAGAGTCACATTTGGCTTCAATGACTTCTGCTCCCAAGTTTTTAGCTAGCTCGAGACCTCCAATCATGGCCTCATACGCGGCCTCGTTGTTAGTCAACCTGGTTATTTTAATAGATTGTCTAATAGTGTTGCCCGTGGGTGGCTTTAAAACTATGCCTAGCCCGGACCCCTTCACGTTCGAAGCCCCGTCCGTAAAAAGGGTCCATACCCCTAATGACATACCCGATTTCAACATGAGTTTTTTTCGACTTCGGGTATGAGGGTTGGCGTGAAATCGGCCACGAAGTCTGCTAAAGATTGAGACTTGATGGTCGTACGGGGTTGATATTCGATATCGTATCCACTGCGTTCGATGACCCATTTGGCCAATCGGCCTGATAGTTCGAGATTGTGCAAAATATTACGAAGCGGGTAAGTGGTTAATACACATAAGGGGTGACATTAAAAGTACGGTCTTAACTTTATAGAGGCGCTTATCAGTGCAAGTGCCAATTTTTCTAGGTGTGAATATCTAGTTTCTGCTTCTCCTAAGGTCCGAATTATATAATAAACGGGAAATTTCATACCTTGCTCTTCCCGAACTAGGACACCGCTTACTGCGATTTCCGATATTTCCAAGTACAAGCAAAGTTTTTTGTCTGTTTTTGGAGTATGAAGTAGTGGTGGGCTCGATAGATATCGTTTTAGTTCCTCTAATGCATGTTGGCATTCCTGTGTCCAAGCGAAATCGTTCTTCTTTTTGAGTAGATAGAAATATTTGTGACTTCGATCTGATGATCTCTAAATGAATCGGCCTAAGGCTGCAATCCGTCCCATTAGCCTTTGTACAGCTTTCACGCTGTCCACGATGGTAATGTCTTCGATGGCCTTGATTTTATGGCCTTGATTTTATTGGGGTTAATCTCGATTGTCCGATTTGACACCATGAAGCCGAGGAACTTTCCCGAACCAACCCCGAAAGCACATTTTTTGGGGTTGAGCTTCATGTTGTATTTCCTCAAAATCTCGAACGTTTCCTGCAAATGGGTCAAATGGTCCTCTGCGTGCAGGGACTTAACTAGCATGTCATCAATATAAACTTCCATTAATTTACCTATTTGTTCTTCGAACATTTTATTTACTAGGCGTTGGTAAGTAGCCCCTGCAGTTTTTAACCCGAAGGGCTTCACATTATAATAATATTTTCATATTTGGTGACAAATGAAGTCTTTTCCTGGTCCTCCGGGTTCATCTGGATTTGATTATACCTGGAATAGGCATCGATGAAAGTGAGGATCTCGTGGCCGGTCGTGGCATCGTATATACGATCGATGTTGGGCAGCGAAAAAGCATCTTTGGGGCATGCTTTGTTCAAATCCTTATAGTCCACACATCCGAATGGACCCTATCTTGAGAAGTTTTGTTACCTCGTCCTTTATGAATGCGTGCTTTACCTCGGACTGGGGTCTTCTTGTTTGCTTCACCGGTCTGAACCTAGGGTCCAAGCTTAGCTGATGCGTTGTTATGTCCGGTGGGATCCCTATTATATCTAAATGGGATCAGGTAAAGCAATCAATGCTATCGATAAGAAATTGAATAAGTTTCTTCCTGAGTTCGGGGCTCAACCCCGTTCCCAGGTACACCTTCCGTTCGGGCCAGTGCTCGATTAGTGTGACTTACTCCAGTTCCTCAATAGTTGATTTGGTGGCGTCAGAGTCATCGGGAATCACGAAGGATCGAGGGATCCTATGATCATCATCTTCTTCGATCTTCTGGTTATCTGGTTAGGTCAAAGTCGATGTCTGTGATTGCTATTTGGTATCTCGTTCCCCTTCTAAGCCCGATCCCTTTACTGGCGAAGGCGAGGATATTGGTTTTGCTTCCTCGACGGCGAACATTTCTCTTGCGGCTAGTTGTTCTCCGTACACTATTTTGACTCCTCTCGATGTTGGGAATTTGAAGGCCTGGTGTAGGGTTTAAGGTACAGCTCTCATATTGTGGATCCATGGCCTTCCGAAAAGGGTGTTGTATCTCATGTCGCCTTCGATCACGTGGAACTTCGTTTCCTGGATGGTTCCGGCCACGTTTATTGGTAGAAGTATCTCGCCTTTGGTGGTTTTACATGCCATATTGAATCCGTTTAGAACCATGGTTGCGAGTACGATCTGGTCCTACAGGCTGAGCTGTTCTATGACCTTTAATTTGTTGATGTTGGCCGAGCTACCTGGATCAATCAACACACACTTAACTTTAGTTTTATTCATGAGTACGGATATTACCAGTGCATCGTTATTAGGTTGTATGACCCCTTCTGCATCTTCATCATTGAAGGACAAAGTTCCTATGGGTGTATAATCTTGAGTTCGAGATTGCTTTTCTCTCACAATCGATGTCTTAGTGCGTTTAAGCACTGGTCCCTGAGGGGTATCGGCGTCACCGACGATCATTTGAATGACGTGCTATAGTTCTTCTTGTTCGTTTTTCTTGCCGAAATCCCTATTTTTAAAATGGTTCTTCGCCCTATCGCTCAAAAATTCTCGAAGGTGCCCTTTGTTGAATAACCGGGCTACTTCCTCTCTTAGTTGCCTGCAATCTTCCGTTCATTGGCTATGGGTGCCATGATATTCGCACATTTCATTGGGATTTCTCTGGGATGGATCGGTCTGCATGGGTCGAGGCCATTTAGTGTCTTTGATGTGTTCGATAGCCGAAACGATGGCGGATGCATCAATGCTGAAGTTATATTCCGATAACCGAGGTGCTTCCTTAGATCCGACAGGCCTATCGAACCTACTTTTGTTCATCAGCCCCAGGGACCCTTGACCTCGATCACTTCTTTTGTTATTTTGCTTGAGGTTATGTCTCGATTCACTGACTCAGTGGATTCCGTTGTACAGTTAGAGTCGATCCCTGATCGGACCTCGTTCTCGATTAGTATCCCTTCGAACAATGGGTTCAGATCCAAATTGATCATCTTCGACCCTAATTTTTGATTGGTACCGATTATGCACGTCGGCCCACGTGATGGCTGGGTATTCGATCAGGTTATGCTTTAATCGCCGTGAAGCCGTCGAACTTCATTCATTCAAACCTCGAGTGAAAGCCTGAGCAGCCCAATCGTCTATGACTGGTGGCAAGTCCATTCGTTCCATTTGAATACGAGATACAAACTCCCTTAGCATATCGTTATCCTTTTGTCTTACCTTGAAGAGGTCTGATTTCCTTGTTGCAATTTTTATGGCGCCGGCATGTGCTTTCATAAAAGAATCTGCTAACATGGCGAACTAGCCGATGGAATTTGGTGGTAGGTTGTGATACCAAATCATTGCCCCCTTCGAGAGGGTCTCTTCGAATTGTTTTAACAACGCAGATTTGATTTCATCGTCTTCTAAATCATTGCCCTTGATGGCACATGTGTAAGAAGTGACATGCTCATTGGGATCGGTCGTTCCGTTATGTTTGGGAATTTCGGGCATACGGAATTGTTTGGGGATTGGTTTTGGGGCTGCGCTCGAGGGAAAAGGTTTTTGCACGAATGTTTTCGAATCCAACCCTTTTATCATTGGTGGAGCTCCCGGGATCTGATCGACCCTAGAGTTATAAGTTTCTGATTTTTTATCGTTGGCTTTGACTCGCTTTATGAGTTCCTCGAGCAATTTAGCAATTTCGGGAGTAGTCCCCGATTCTTGCTCATTTGACTTCACTATAGCTGGCTCCATTCCGTGGGTGATTTCTCGAGGTGGATTGGGCTCCGGCCTGCTTTGTAGCTGGGCTTGGCTCTGCAACTGAGCTATTGCTGCCTGTTGGGCTTGCAACATTTCGAAAATCATACGCAAACTAACGCCATTTTCCTCGACGTTATGGGTATCTCGAGCTGCAGACCGAGTGCCACCATAGATGCTATTCTCGGGTTCAGCACGTAGGTTCGCCTCAATGGGTACATGCGAATTGATATCTATTGGCGCTCTGATTCGAGCTCCAACGGCGTTTACAAGTGGTCTTTCAGTACTGGGTGTCAATTTGTTATTTTCGTCTTGAAGACAGGCCACTTTTGTCGATTGGTGAAGCCATTTGATTGGTGGTTAGTTGTAGCTAATCCGAAATTCAAGATATTTTCGAAAACAAGCGCAAAATACAATGGCATATTTTTTTAAATTCGTATCAAATAACCACTGTTATCCTTAGCCCCACGGTGGACGCTAAACTGTTTACCCGAAAAATGGATAGAGTTGAATTTATTCGTAGTTCTAAGGATATGTGATATAGCTTAATACAAATCGTAAGGATAAAAAAAATATCAAATATGGACCGCAAAGAGTGCAAAATAAAAAAAGTTGTAAAGAAGGCGATTTTTAGGACTAAACAAGATGAATCAACTTATGAGGCTTAAAAGAGTAACTCTTGAATATAAGAGGATATGATGCTTGAATTACAATGTGAGCTCCAAACACTGCCCTTATAGAAATGATAACCCTCGCCTTTATAGTAGAGGGATCTTACTTTAAATATAATTAAAAATACTCAGTGGGAGATTCATGATAAATCAGCTTTTTCACAATTCCTGCCAAGATTCTCTCCTCTAGTGGGATTGCAACGACTTTTGTCTGTGAGCTCGATCTTGACTCGAGCTCTCGATCTTGGCTTGAGCTTGATTCTGACTCGAGCTCTCGATCTTGGCTTGAGTTCAATTTTGACTCGAGCTCTCGATCTTGGCTTAAGCTCGATTCTGACTCGGACCCTTGAATTGATTCGGGGTCAATGTTGGTCGGTCTCTGGATTATAAGCTTGATAGCTTTACTTTGCATCATAGTTCGATTTGGATTCGAGCTTGATAATGATATTGAACTAGACATTGATCGGCCCCTCGGGTTCGAAGCTTGTTTGTACCATCTTCGGAACCCATCTCGACGTCTCACTTCGATCGATTATCTTTTAAACTCGATTAGACATACGAAGGCCGAAATCTATTTCGACCGTATACAAACTCTAAAAGAATCATATATTGTTGTATTAATATATTTAAGCTTTTCCTTACAAAATATCGTAATATTGGGTTTCAGTTCCAGCCCTCAATATGAACATTATAACTTCTAGCAATACTAATAAAAGAGTAGATTTGTTTTCATATATATCTAAAGATAGAGCTTCCAATAAAAACTCTTCCACCTTCTTTCCCATCACAACAACAGTAGTAATAAATAATACTCCAATACCCTCAAGATGCTTCTTACAATCCTCGTTAGAAAGATCCCTCATGCACTAAACCAATGCATAATTTCTCATTTTCTCCAATGACCAATATCCATCTCTCCAGTTGCATACAAATTCCCATAATAAGTTTTTTCAACCAAGCTTCCCAACAACTTCTTTTCCTTTGCATTAAACAATTTAATTTCGGCATCTTTCCACAAATTATTCCACATGTGGAACTTGTGTGTATTATCGGATTTTATCGAAGTATTTCACGAGACAATTATTGTATCATATTATGGCTTCTGTGTCAAAAGGACAACGTATTCCTAGCTCTTCACTTGCATTTGCTATGCAGGACTTGCAATGAACTTTGTAGCTAAGGTGGGCTATAAAGAAGGTTTGGGAACTTCTTATATTTAGTTGTTTACGAGACTAATTCGTGCTTCCTGGTTTATCAAGAAAAGAATTGGTCAACTTAATGAAGCATGTCTCCACACTGATCTATCTATTCTGATTTCCAGTGTAACAGCTTTTTTGGCCATTACAGTGGTTATTTGATGATCACTAGCGTTATCGTATCTAGTAAAGTAAACACGTCAATTGATCCATTCAACTGTAACTGCAACAACCCGGCCGGTCGTTTTGAGAGTATTCGCCCCGATCCCCTATTTACTGCTTTTCTCGTATCATTTTATGCTTATGTGACTTGCCGGGAGGTTTTGTTTTTGGTTTTGGAGTGATTTGGGACACTTAGTCCCTAAAACGAAAGCTTAAGTTTTAGGATTTTGACCGTGGTTGGAACTGTATGAAGACGGCTCCGGAATAGAGTTTCGTCAGTTCCGTTAGCTCCGTTGGGTAATTTTGAACTTACGAGCGTGTCCGAATTATAAAATGGAGGTCTGTAGCTGAATTAGGCTTGAAATGACGAAAGTTGAATTTTTGGGAAGTTTGACCGGGAGTGGACTTTTTGATATTGGGGTCGGATTCCGATTCCGGAAGTTAGAGTAGGTCCGTCATGTCAAATATGACGTGTGTGTAAAATTTATGGTCAATCGGACGTGATTTGATAGGTTTCGGCATCAGTTGTAGAAATTTAAAGTTTTAAAGTTCATTAAGTTTGAATTGGAGTGTGATTCGTGTTTTGTTATTGTTTAATATGATTTGAGGAATAGACTAAGTTCGTATGATGTTTTGGGACTTGTTGGTATGTTTGGTTGAGTTCCCGGGAGTCTCGGGTGGATTCCGGATGGTTAACGGACTAGAATTGGACTTAGTGTTATAGCTGAATCATCAACTATTGCTAGTGTCTGGTTTCCTTATACGCGTTCGTGAAGGTTCTCCCGCATTCGCGTAGAGGAAGTTGGAGTGCTGCTTGAGTTAAGCCTTCACGTTCGCGATGTATATCCCGCGTTCGCGAAGCACTGTGACCTTATGCCTACGCGTTCGCGATTGAGTCCACGCGTTCGCGTAGAGGAAGGGGCAGATGGGTCACCATGCAATTGGCCTACGCGAACGCGTAGAGGTGAACGCGTTCGCGAATGAGCAGGCAGTGGAAGCTCCAAGTTCGCGAGAGGGTACTCGCGTTCGCGAAGGAGGAATTTTTGGTCAGTAGTTATTTGTTCAACGCAAACGCGAGAGTGAGGCCGCGTTCGCGAAGAAGGATTTACCTGGGCAACAGTTTATATTTTAAAAACGAGGGTTTTGCCATTTTTATCAAAACTTGAGATAGAGAGCTCGGATTTGGACGAGATTTTGAGGGATTTTCGGAGGCATCGATTGGGTAATGATTCTTCACTTGTTTTTGGTTATATCCCCCTAATCTATCATTAAATTCATCTTCTAATTTAAGATTTGAGTTGAGAAAATTTGTGGAAAAAGTGGGAAAGTTCTTCAACCGTATTTTTTGGTTTTGATTGAGATTTTGATATCGGATTTGAGTAATTTTGGTGCGAGTGAACTCGTGGTTGAATGGGTGTTAGTATTTTCTGTCTTTTACCCGATTGTGGGCTCGGGTCGAAGTTTTGGGGCTATTTTCTAATTTCTTGCTAAAGCCTTGATTTCATTAATTGGATTATTTTTTTATATTTATATTTATGGTATGTAATTGCTTTTGGCTAGATTTGGGCCGTTCGGAGTTGGAAAGTCATGGAAAAGGCATTCTTACTGATTGATTGAGTTTGGTTCGAGGTAAGTGGCTTGTCTAACCTTGGGG
>AWOL01S0010837.1:48326-60175 GCA_000715115.1 Nicotiana otophora | reverse complement strand
GGGGGAGGAGAATCCCCTTAGGATTTGGTAGTGTTATGATACTTCTGTGATATGTGAGCATCGTGTACGCGAGGTGACGAGTGCATACACGGGCTAATTATTGAATAATCCGGGTTTATTGAGTAGTAACCTGTTACATCTTAATTGAGTTATGCCAGCATGTGTAGTTCTCCTGTTTAGCCTAATATCTTCTACGTGTCTTAAATGCTTATTTGAAATCTGTACAACATGCTTATTTGAATTTCTATTTTTCCTTGATTTGTATCAGTCTTAAACTGTAGAGTTCTTGCTGTTAATTGTTGTTTCCATCGGTTTCGAGTTGTGTGTTTACTTTTGGGACTATGAGGCGGTACCTCGAGAGATCGCCCTGCACATTTACTTTTGGGACTACGAGGCGGTACCTCGGGAGATCCCCATGTACATTTACTTTTGGGACTACGAGGCGGTACCTCGGGAGATCCCCTTGCATATTTACTTTTGGGACTAAGAGACGGTATCTCGGGAGATCCCCTGTTGAGCATTTGCTTTTGGGACTACGAGATGGTATCTCGGGAGCGCCCCTATTGTTTTCCCCTATGTGTTGTACTGTTGCTTTTTGTAGTTTCTCCTTGTTACATTCCAGTCTCTTATTACACTGTTATATATTTTTCTGCCTTAAATTATTATATTCCAGTAGGGCCCTGACCTGACCTCGTCACTACTCTACCGAGGTTAAGCTTGACACTTAATGGGTACCGTTGTAGTGTACTCATGCTATTCTTCTGCACATGTTTTATGTGCAGATCTAGGTACCTCCTACCAGCAAATCTATTAGTTGCATACTTGTTGCTGCTCCGGAGACTTCAAGGTATATCTGCCAGCGTCCGCAAACCTTAGAGTCCCCCTCTATCCATTTTATGTTGTTCCTCCTTTATTTATTCTAGTTACTGATGTATATAAATAGTTAAGCAAATTCTTAGAGCTTGTGACTTGTGATTATCTGGTTTTGGGAATATTATTATACTCGAGCTGTTGGTTACTAATACATGCTGAGCGGCCTTTTTCCGTTATATAGTTATCTGATGAAAATTAGTTGTTGATTATGTCTTTACTTTCGATTTTTCCGCAATTGTTAGGCTTACCTAGTCGTAGAGATTAGGTGTCGTCACAATGTCTAATGAAGGGAGAATTGGGTCGTGACAAGTTGGTATCAGATCTCTAGGTTCATAGGTGTCGTGAGTCACAAACAGGTTTAGTAGTGTGATGACCCAAAATATCATCTTTAAATTTAATAATTATTTCTATGTTCTCAAACCTCAAATAGCATTATTTATCTTTTTTCGACTTGCGTGTGCAACCCATAAATTTTTTCGAAAAGATTTTATGTGAAAAATTGATTAAAATGTGAAATAGAGCTTTAAAACTCAATTGGGTTGACTTTAGTCAACATTTTGAGTAAACGGACCCGGATCAATATTTTGACAGTTCCGGTAGGTCCGTATCATGATTTGGGACTGGGGCATATGCCCGAATTCGGAGGTCCCTAGCTCGAGTTATCACATGTTGTCGAAATTTTTAAGTTTAAAGGTTTAATGACTTAAGAGATTTGACTAATGTTTGACTTTATTGATATTGGGTCCGTATTTTGGTTTCGAAACCCGGTATAGCTCCATTACTATATTTATTACTTGTCTGCCAAATTTGGTAAAAAACATGGAGTCGGTTTGACGTGATACGGATGTCCGATTGTTAAAATAGAAATTCTAATGTTTTCTTAAAAATTTTATTTGATTTGGTGTCGGATTGGTAGTTCTAGGTGTTATTTTGGTGTTTTGATTGCGCGAGCGAGTTTGTATGAAGTTTTTGGACTAGTTTGCATATATGGTTTGGGACCTCGAGGGGCTCGGGTGAGTTTCGAACGAGTTTCAGACGATTTTTGTTCAAGAACAGATGGCTGCAAATCTGGTATTTCCCAGTTCTTGTTTCCTTCAATGTGATCGCGTGGCTTCATCCGCGATCGCAAAGGTTTATTGAGCACTGATAAAAATTTGTACTATGCGATCGTATAGTATTGTCCGCGATCGCACAGTTGAAGAAGCTAAGGCATCGCGAATGCATGGGCAAAGCCGCATTCGCGAAGAAGGAGTGAGGCAGAAGTCGTAGCACGCGATTTGTGCTATGCGATCGCATTCAGCCGTCCGCGATCGCATAGGGCTGGAAAATAGTTCTTCGCATTATTATAAGCTCTTCTGCGTTCGCGAAGAGCAAAATTTGGTAGCTGTGCAATTGTGTTATGCGATCGCGAAGGAATTTCACCGATCGCATAGGGTAAAAACCTGGGCAAACAGAACTTAAGTTCTGTAAATGGGATTTCGCCCCATTTTCTACCATTTACAATTTTGAGCTCGGGTAAGACGATTTGTGGATGATTTTTACGGGAAAACATTGGGGAATAAGTGTTTCTTATCCTATATTGATTATATTTCATGATTCCATACTCATTTATATCATGAATCCGTGAATTTATGGAAGAAAAATTAGATTTTTATAAAATCATCCAAAAATATAAAATTAAGATTTGAAGATCAATCAGATGTCAGAATTCGATGATTTATGTATGATTGAACTCGTATCGGAACGGGTGTTCGGATTTCGGATTTTTTTTCAGGATTCGAAACGTGGGTCCCACAGTCAATTGTTTAAATGAATTTCGGATTTTAATACGGAAAATTAGTAAAATTCATATGGAATTATTTCCTATGATTCGTGTTGAGTATATTGAATTATTTGTGACTAGAATTGAAGCTTTCAGACGCTAATTCGTGAGGCAATGGTGTATTGGAATCTTGAGTTGGTTGCAAATCGAGGTAAGTGTCGTGGTTAAACTTGACTTGAGGGAATAGAACCCTTAAATTATTTGTTATGTGAAGTTCATGTGTAATGACCTATAGGCGAGGTGACGAGTGCCTATACGTCATCAAATTAATTGTTTGCATAATTATTTGAAATCATAAGTTGTTTTAAGACATGAATTAATTGTTATATTAATTATTTCTCTCATATTCCTTGCCCAATATTATGCCTTGAATCCATGCTATAATTGTTATATGTTTATTTGACTTATGTGACTTAATTTCTACTTGACATTTAGTATATATTAGAAATTAAATTGCCTATTTTCTCCCTAATTTTCACAATTAATTGCTACTTGTCATTACTTGTTTCCTAAATAATTTATAAATATTTTGTGCCTTGTCGCGTAATAATTTCTTACTGAACGTGATATTTATGGGAGTATTTTTATTATATTTAAGAGTTGTTAAATTATTTTGTTGGAGCGGGTTGCACACGAAAATGAAAAGGAATATATTGGGGGATTGGGTTGCACACCGCAACGGATTATATTTTAAGTTTATATTGTTGGAGCGGGTTGCACGCCGCAACAAAAATTTATTGAATAATTATATTGTTGGAGCGGGTTGCACACCGCAACGCAAATTGATTGAAATAATAATTGGTTATGACTGCCGAGTTGGCTTCAAATGTTGAAATGGGTTACATGTTTTATTTCTATTATTTTTGTTATTATTATTATTGTGTACAGGTTAATTTAAGTGACCTGCTTTAGCCTCGTCACTACTTCGTCGAGGTTAGCCTCGTCACTACTTCGTCGAGGTTAGGCTCGACACTCTGCACTTCTTGTACAGATTTTGGAGTTAGTCCCAGCGGCGTACCATAGACTTGCTCGGATTTCAGCTACCCAGAGGAGACTTGAGGTATAACTACACAACGTCCGATGTTCAGAAGTCCACTTCTACTTTATTTTAGCGGTGTGTTTTCTTTCAGACATCTTTATTTTTATTCAGACCCTTATTTGTTTTATTCTAGAAGCTCGTACACTTGTGACTCCAGTTCTGGGATGGTATTTAGGCATTACTATTATTATGGATTATTCACTTTATTTCAGACTTTATTTCCGCATTTGTTTCTTTGTTATTAATTAATTTAAAATTATGTTAAATGGCTAATTATATTCTAACGTTGGCTTGCCTAGCAAATTAAATGTTAGGCTCCATCACGGTCCCGAAGGTGGAAATTTCGGGTCATGACAAGTTGGTATCAGAGAACTAGGTTACCTAGGTCTCACAAGTCATGAGCAAGCTTAGTAGAGTCTGAAGGATTAGTACAGAGACGTCTGTACTTATCTTTCAGAGGCTATGAAGTTTATGAACAATATCATGTCTTTCTTATCTTGTCGTGCGATTTTATTCTATCATCGATGATTGAACCATTTTATTCTTATCCTTTCGCAGATGGCGAGAACACGTAATACATCTACCGATGGACAGGGACCAGAGCCCCCGGTGGCAACTATGACTAGGGATAGAGGCCGAGGTCGAGGTCGTTCCAGAGGCCGAGGTAGAGGTAGAGCTCAGTCTAGAGCTCGAGCAGAAACACCTTTTGCAGAACCTCAGGTGGATCTTCAGGAGGAGGTTCCAGTTTAGACTGTACCGGTTGGACCAGTTCAGGTTCTGGAAGGATTCATAGCTACTCTGGTGCTTCAGGACGCTTTAGTCTGTTTGGTGAGTCTTATGGAGGGCGTGGCCCAGAATGGTACATTTCCAGTGGCACCAGCCATCTCACAGGCTGGGGGAGGATCACAAACTCCCACTACTCCCGCTCCGGAGCAGATGGCTCCTCAGAATCAGCCTCCAGCAGCACTGCCAGTTAGGGTAGTTCAGTGAGTTGTTGCGGCACAGGCCGGTGATAGGCCTGTCATGTCTTCTGAGGCTTTACCGAGGTCGGACAAGTTTACTAAACTCTTTCTAGCTCACTTCAGTGGTACACCTTCTGAGGACCCATATGATTATCTTGACTGCTGGCATGAGGTATTGCGGAACATGGGTATAGTTGAGACTAATGTGGTCGATTTTGCTGTATTTTAGATGACGAGTTCTGCCAAGAGGTGGTGGAGAGATTATACATTGACCAGATCAGTTGGATCGCCTGTATTGACCTAGCAGCAGTTCTCACGACTATTTCTAAAGAAGTTCCTCCATGTCACATTGAGAGAGGATTACCACAGGCAATTTGAGCGTCTACAGCAGGGCAATATATATGTTACTCAGTACGAGACGCGTTTTGTGGATTTAGCCCGCCATGCTCTCCTTTTACTACCTACTAAGGGAGAGAGAGTGAGGAGGTTTATTGATGGACTCACTCACCCTATCAGGCTTCAGATGGCCAATGAGACCGGAAGTGAGATTTCCTTTCAGGTTGCTACTAATGTTGCTAGGAGGATCGAGATGGTTCTTACACAAGAGAGAGGGCAGAGATCGGATAAGAGGTCTCATCAGTTCAGTGGGTTCAGTGGTGCCTCGTCCGGAGGCAAGGGTAATTTTGGTATGGGTCATCCTCCCAAACTGTTTCATTCAGCACTTTAGGCATCTCGCGATGCTTCAAGGAGTCACGGTCCTATTATGCCTTACTATGGGCAACCAGAATCTCGCTCACATTTAGCTCCTCTCAGCGCACCTTCACTCCAAAGTCACTACAACGGTTATCCGGCCCGTTCGGGTCAGCTTCAGCAGCCACGGCAGCAGGATGGGTGTTATGAGTGTGGGAACATTGGTCACATGAGGAGGTATTGCCCTAGGTTGTCTAGCAATAGATCTCGACGGGATTCTCCTGCCATCATACCGGCAGTGGTTGCTTCACCGCCTGCTCAGCCATCTAGAGGTAGGGGTCCGGCAGCTAGAGGTGGAGGTCAGGCCGTTAGAGGTGGAGGTTAGGCCGTTAGAGATGGAGGCCAGCCAGTTAGAGGCTATCCCAGAGACGCGGTTCAGAGTGGTGGGTCCTAGTCCCGATTTTATGCTTTTCCAGCTAGGCCTGAGGCCGAGTCATCCTATGTCGTGATCACATGTATTGTTCTAGTTTGCCATAGAGATGTTTCAGTTCTATTTGATCCAGGACCTACTTATTCCTATGCGTCTTCCTACTTTGCTTCATATTTGGTTATACCTCGTTATTCTCTGAGTGCTTCTGCGTATGTATCTACATCGGTGGGAGATTCTGTTGTGGTAGATCATGTCTATCATTCGTGTGTGATTACTATTGGGAGTCTTGAAACTAGCGTGGATCTTCTACTTCTTGATGTGGTAGATTTTGATGTCATCTTGGGTATGGATTGGTTGTCACCTTATCATGCTATATTGGATTGTCACACCAAAATGGTGACCTTAGACATGCCGGGGTTACCTCGAATAGAGTGAAAAGGAACTCTTGGCCATTCTATCATAAGGGTTATCTCTTATGTGAAGGCTCAACATATGTCCGAAAAGGGTTGTCTAGCTTATTTGGCTCATATTCGCGATTCTAGTGCGAATGTTCCTTCTATGGATTCAGTTCCAGTTGTCCGTGAGTTTCCGGATCTATTTCCTGTAGATTTGCCGGGGATGCCACCCGACAAAGATATTGACTTCTGTATTGATTTGGCTCCGGGCACCCAGCCCATTTCTATTCCACCATACCATATGGCCCCGCCGGAGTTGAAGGAATTAAAATAACAATTACAAGAATTGCTTGATAAGGGCTTCATTAGACCTAGGGTCTCGCCCTGTAGTGCACCCGTGTTGTTCGTGAAGAATAAAGATAGGTCGATGAGAATGTGCATAGATTATCGGCAAATGAATAAGGTCACTATCAAGAACAAGTATCCATTACCAGGAATTGATGACTTATTCTATCAACTTCATGGTGCCAAGGTGTTTTCAAAGATCGACTTGAGGTCTGGTTACCATCAGTTGAAGACTAGGGCATCTGATGCCCCTAAGACAGCTTTTCGATCTCGGTATGGGCATTACAAATTCCTAGTGATGTCATTTGCACTGACAAATGCCCCAACAACATTTATGGGTTTGATGAATCGGGTGTTCAAGCCTTATTTGGACTCTTTTGTGGTTATGTTCATTGATGATATCTTGATTTACTCTAGCATTTGAGAGGAGCATGAGCAGCATCTTCGGATTGTGCTTCAGACTTTGAAGAATAATCAATTATATGCTAATTTTTCAAAATGTGAATTTTGGTTAGACTCAGTTACCTTTTTGGGTCATGTTGTATCGGTAGAAGGCATAAAAGTGGATCCTAAGAAGATTGAGGCTATTCAGAATTGGCCTAGACCTACTTCAGCTACAAAGATCCAGAGTTTCCTGGGTTTGGCAGGTTATTATCACCGGTTTGTGGAGGGTTTTTTTATTTATAGCATATCCATTGACCAAATTGACCTAGAAGGGTGACCCATTCATATGGTTAGATGAGTGTGAGTTGAGCTTTCAGAAGCTCAAGACTGCTTTGACTACGACGCCAGTGTTGGTATTGCCCACAGGTTCAGGATCTTATACGGTGTATTGTGATGCATCTCACACTGGGCTTGGTGCAGTATTAATGCAAGATGGCAGAGTGATTGCATACGCATCGCGGCAGTTGAAAATTCATGAGAAGAATTACCTTGTTCATGACATAGAATTGGCAGCCATTGTTCATGCGCTGAAGAATTGGAGGCACTACCTTTACAGTGTCTCTTGTGAAGTATTCACTGATCATCGTAGTCTACAGTATCTGTTCAAATAAAAAGATCTCAATTTGAGGCAGAGAAGATGGTTGAAGTTTTTGAAAGACTACGATATCACCATTTTGTATCACCTCGGAAAGGCCAATATGGTGGCCGATACTTTGAGTAGAAAGGTTGTGAGTATGGGAAGCCTTGCTTATATTCTGATTGGTGAGAGACCGTTAGCTACAGATGTTCAGAATTTGGCTAATCAGTTCGTGAGGTTAGATGTTTCAGAACCCAGCCGGGTTCTAGCTTGCACAGTCGCTTGATCTTCTTTATATGAGCATATCAGAGAGCGACAATATGATGATCCTCATTTGCTTGTCCTTAAGGACACAGCACGGTACGGTGGATCCAAACATGTTGTTGTGGGGGAAGATAGAGTTCTGCAGTTGCAGGGTCGTATTTATGTGCCTAATATGGATGGGCTTTGTGAATTAATTCTTGAAGAGGCACACGGTTCCAGGTATTCTATTCATCTAGGTGCCGCCAGAATGTATCAAGATTTGTGGCAACATTATTGGTGGAGGAGAATGAAAAAGGATATAGTGGCATATGTATCTCGGTGTCTAAATTGTTACAAGTCAAGTACGAGCATCAGAGACCGGGTGGTTTGCTTCAGAAGTTAGAAATTCCTGAGTGGAAGTTGGAGCGTATCACTATGGATTTTGTTGTTGGGCTCCCACGAACTCAGAGAAAATTTGATGTAGTTGTGTCATTGTAGACAGGTTGACCAAGTCAGCACATTTCATTCCAGTAGCAGTTACCTATTCTTCAGAGCGGTTAGCAGAGATTTACCTGCGCGAGATTGTCCGCCTTCACGGTGTGACCGTGTCTATCATTTATGATTGAGGTACGTAGTTCACTTCGCACTTCTGGAGGGTTGTACAATGTGAGTTAGGCATGCGGGTTGATTTGAGTACAACATTTCATCCTCAGACAGACGGACAGTCAGAGCGCACTATTCAAATATTGGAAGATATGTTTCGCGCTTGTGTTATAGACTTGCAGAGTTTGCATATAATAACAGATATCAGTCGAGCATTCAGATGGCTCCATATGAAGCATTATACGGGAGACGGTGTCGTTCGCCCATTGGCTGGTTTGAACCGAAAGAGGCTTGGTTGTTGGGTACCGATTTGGTGCAGGATGCCTTGGATAAGGTCAAGATTATTCAGGATTGACTTCGCACAACTCAGTCTAGGCAAAAGAGTTATGCCGACCATAAATTTTGTAATATTGCATTCATGGTGGGAGAAAGAGTATTGCTCCGGGTTTCACCTATGAAGGGCGCAATGAGATACGAAAAGAATGAAAACTTGAGCCGTAGGTATATTGGACCCTTTGAAATTCTTGAAAGGGTGGGTGAAGTAGCCTACCGGCTTGCATTACCACCTAGTTTGTCAGCAGTTCATCTGGTGTTCCATGTGTCCATGCTTCAGAAGTATCACAGTGATCTGTCTCATGTGTTAGACTTCAGCTTAGTCCAATTTGACAAAGATTTGACTTATGAGGAGGAGTCGGTAGCTATTTTAGCTCAACAGGTTCGACAGTTGAGATCTAAGAATTATCCTATAGTTCGGGTGCAATAGAGAGGTCAGTCGATTGAGGAAGCTACCTGGGAGTCCGAGTCGGACATGCGCAGTAGGTATCCACACCTTTTCACCAGTTCAGGTAATTTTCCAATTCCGTTCGAGGACGAACGTTTGTTTTAGAGGGGGAGAATGTGATGACCAAAAAATGTCATCTTTAAATTTAATAATTATTTATGTATTCTGAGACCTTAAATAGCACCATTCATCTTTTCTCGACTTGTTTACGCAACCCGTATATTTTTTCGGAAAGGTTTTATATGAAAACGTGATTAAAATGTGAAATAGAGCTTTAAAACTTAATTGGGTTGACTTTGGTCAACATTTTGAGAAAACAGACCCAGATTAGTGTTTTGACAGTTCCTGTAGGTCCGTATCGTGATTTAGGACTTGGGCGTATGCCCGGAATCGAATTCGGAGGTGCCTATCTCGAGTTATCGCATGTTGTCGAAATTTTTAAGTTTAAGGTTTAATGACTTAAGAGATTTGACTAATATTTAATTTTGTTGATACCGGGTCCGTATTTTGGTTTCGGAACCTGGTATAGCTCCAT
Organism: Nicotiana otophora; assembly: GCA_000715115.1. Taxonomy (NCBI): domain Eukaryota; kingdom Viridiplantae; phylum Streptophyta; class Magnoliopsida; order Solanales; family Solanaceae; genus Nicotiana; species Nicotiana otophora. The sequence continues at coordinate 50,436 of AWOL01S0010837.1, read as the reverse complement.
TACTATATTTAATACTTGTCTGCCAAATTTGGTGAAAAACGGAGCTAGTTTGATGTGATTCTGACGCCTGGTTGTTAAAATAGAAATTCTAAAGTTTTCTTCAAAATTTCATTTGATTTGGTGTTTGATTTGTAGTTCTACGTATTATTTTAATTTTTTGATTGCACGAGCGAGTTTGTATGAAGTTTTTGGACTGGTGTGCATATATGGTTTGGGACCCCGAGGGGCTCGGGTGAGTTTCGGACGAGTTTCAGACCATTTTGTTCAAGAACAGATGGCTGGAAATCTGGTATTTCCCAGTTCTGGTTTCCTTCTATGCGATTGCGTGGCTTCATCTGCGATCGCAAAGGTTTATTCAACACTGATGAAAAATTTTACTATGCGATCACATAGTATTGTCCCGGTGCAATTAGAGAAGCTAAGGCATCGCGAACGCGTAGGCAAAGCCGCGTTCACGAAGAAGGAGTGAGGCAGAAGCTGTAGCACGCGATTTGTGTTGTGCGATTTCATTCAGCCGTCCGCGATCGCGTAAGGCTAGGAAATAGTTCTTCGCGTTCGCATAAGCTCTTCCGCGTTCGTGAAGAGCAACTGTGCAATTGTGTTATGCGTTCGCGAAGGAATTTCCGCGACCGCATAGGGTAAAAACCTTGGCAAACAGAACTTATGTTTTGTAAATGGGATTTCGCCCCATGTTCTACCATTTACGATTTTGAGCTCAGGTAAGACGATTGTTGGGCGATTTTCGCGAAAAAATATTGGGGTAAGAGTTCCTTATCCTATATTGATTATATTTCATGATTCCATACTCATTTACATCATGAATCCGCGAATTGATGGAAGAAAAATTAGATTTTTATAAAATCTCCCAAAAATATAAAATTAAGAATTGAACGTTAATTCGATGTCGCAATTCGATCATTTTTGGAAAATTAGTGGTATATTGAATTGTAAAATACATATGGGATTAATTCCTACGATTCGTGTTGAGTATATTGAATTGTTTGTGACTAGATTTGAAGCTTTCAGACACTAATTCGCGAGGCAAGGGTGTATTGGAATCTTGAGTTGGTTGCAAATCGAGGTAAGTGTCGTGGTTAACCTTGACTTGAGGGAATAGAACTCTTAAATTATTTGTCAAGTGAATTTCATGTGTAATGATATAGGCTAGGTGACGAGTGCCTTTATGTCGTCAAATTAATTATTTGCATAATTATTTGAAATCATAAATTGATTTAAGACATGAATTAATTGTTATATTAATTATTTCTCTCATGTTCCTTGCCCAATATTATGCCTTGAATCCATGCTAGAATTGTTACATGTTTATTTGACTTATGTGACTTAATTGCTACTTGACATTTAGTATAGAAATTAAATTGCCTATTTTCTCCCTGATTTTTACAATTAATTGCTACTTGTCATTACTTATTTCCTAAAATATTTATAAATATTGGGTGCCTTGTCGCCTAATAATTTCTTACTGAATGTGATATTTATGGGAGTATTTTTAGTATATTTAAGAGTTGTTAAATTATATTGTTGGCGCGGGTTGCACGCCGCAACGGAAATGAAAGGGAATATATTGGGGGTTCGGGTTGTACGCCGCAACGGATTATATTTTATGTTTATATTGTTGGAGCGGGTTGCACGCCGCAACGAAAATTTATTGAAGAATTATATTGTTGGAGCGGGTTTCACGCCACAACGGAAATTGACTGAAATAATAATTGGTTATGACCGTCGAGTTAGCTTCAACTGTTAAAATGAGTTACCGCTTTTATTTCTATTATTGTTGTTATTACTATTATTGCGTTCAGGTTAATGTAAGTGACTTGTTTTAGCCTCGTCACTACTTCGTCGAGGTTAGGCTCGGCACTTACAGAGTACATGGGTCAGTTGTACTCATACTAAGGCTATCCAACAGGACGGGACGTCCCGTCCCGCGTCCCGTCCCATCCCACTTAATTTTAAACGGGATGGGCCCATGTTAAACGGGACACGGGATGGGACGGGATGGCCATTTCGTCCCGTTTATCCCGTCCCATTTCGTCCCGTTTAGTCCCGTCCCGCCCGTCCCGTCCCGTCCCATCCTATTTCGTCCCGTCCCGTC
>AWOL01S0010837.1:28040-46352 GCA_000715115.1 Nicotiana otophora | reverse complement strand
AGTTCAAACAGAACCCTTCCTAGAAGGTGGCTGCATAGATTAGGTGCTCTTCAAAAGAATTATATTTGTATGTGAGATTTGAAAGTTCTATTAATAAAATAAAAGACTCTAAGCGTTGAATTTATTTTATGAATTGTCTTACACTCTTACTTAGTTACTTAATGGATTGAAATTATATTAAATAAATTATAACTCTATTATATATTTATAATTGCTAGAATATTTTATTACAAGTCTTTTGTTTTAATATTTTTTATAATTCTTTACTTAGTTTTCTAATTTTTGTTTAATTTTTAAATTTATTAAATAAGTCAAAAAACTAGATGTTGCAAACTTTAAAAACTTAGTCATTGTCAAAAGAATATCCGTTGCCAAACTCAATGCTTAAATAATTTTTTTTTAAAATGGCACTAAAGGCCCGCGAACCCGTCCCGTCCCGTCCCGTCTCATCCCGTTTGCTAGCGGGACGGGATGGGCCTACCATCCGTCCCGTCCCGTCCTATCCCGTTTGTTAGCGGGACAGGATGGGACTACCGTTTTGTCTCGTTTGTTCCGTCCCGTTTTGTCCCGTCCCGTCCCATCCCGTTAATTTTGTCCCATCCCGTTAATTTTGTCCCGTCCCGTTGGACAGCCATAACTCATGCTACACTCTGCACTTCTTGTGCAGATTTTGAAGTTGGTCCCAGCGGCATACCACACACTTGCTCGGATTTCAGCTACTCAGAGGAGACTTGAGGTATAACTGCACAACGTCCGCTGTTCTGAAGTCCCCTTCTACATTATTTTAGATGTGTGTTTTCTTTCATACAACTTTATTTTTATTCAAACCTTTATTTGTATTATTCTAGATGCTCGTGCACTTGTGACTCCAATTCTGGGTTGGTATTTAGACATCGCTATTATTATGAATTATTCACTTTATTTCAGACTTTATTTCTGCATTTGTTTTCTCTGTCATTAATTAATTTAAAATTGTACTAAATGGCTAATTATATTCTAACGTTGGCTTGCCTAGCAAGTGAAATGTTAGGCGCCATCACGGTCTCGAAGGTGGGAATTTCGGGCCATGACAAGTAGAGTCTCGTTGATCGGTACAGAGACGTGTGTACTTATCTTCGGGAGGCTATGGAATTGTTAGGAAAAAAATTCACTTCTTTTGATTCCTTGTCGTGCGAAATTGTTGACTTCGGAATTCTAAACTTCTATCTTCTATTCTCTCCCAGATGGTGAGGACGCATACAGTCGGATCAGATTACCAGGCACACGTGCCCCCTGCTAGAGCCGCGAAAGGTCGGGGCCGGGGTAGAGGACTAGGACGTCCACGTGGTGTAGCCAGAGCAACCGCACGAGCTGCTACAGAGGAGCCATCGGTAGCTCCAGTCGGAGCGCAGGCACCTGAGACGCCTGTTACTGCACCGTCTCTTCAGGAGACCCTTGCACAACTCCTGAGAATGTTCGGTACTCTAGCTCAAGCAGGGTTGATCCCAGTTGCTCTTGCCACATATCAGGCCGGGGGAGGAGCACAAACTCCCACCGCCCGTACCCCAGAGCAGCGAGTTCAGGTCAATCAGGTTCCAGAGGTCATGCCAGTGCAGTTGGTAGCCCCAATTCGGCCTGTGGGTACGGCAACAGTTTCTAAGGAGGAGTAGCTCAGGCTCGAGAGGTACAAGAAGTACCACCCTGCTATTTCCGTGGCTTGGCGTCAGAGGATGCCTAAGGTTTTCTTGAGGAGTGACACTGTATCCTCCATACTATGGGGGTAGCGGAGTCGAGTGGGGTTTCTTTCACTACGTTCCATCTTAGAGGAGCGACCTATCAGTGGTGGAGTGCTTAAGTTGGGTAGTCCGATTGAGGCAGCTTCACTCACATGGACTCAGTTCTCGGATATGTTCTTGAGGGAGTATATTCCCCAGAGTCTTAGAGATGCATGGCGCGCAGAGTTTGAGCAGTTGCGCCAGGGTGCTATGACTGTGTCAGAGTATGCGGTTCGCTTAAGTGATTTGGCTAGGCATGCACCAGCCTTGGTTGTTACAGTTCGAGAGAGGGTCCGTCGGTTTATCGAGGGGCTCAACCCCAGTATCAGGCTTAGCATAGCCCGGGAGTTAGAGATGGATATTTCATACCAACAGGTTGTGGGGATTGCTAGGAGACTGGAGGGTATGTTTGATCGGGAGAGAGAGAGGAGAGGGAGGCCAAGAGGTCTCGAGAGTCTGGCACTTATAGTGGTGTTTGTGCCCCAGCTGCAGTTCGTCATGGTAGGGGCTATGTGTGTCGCCTTGTTCATTCAGCACTTCCAGCCGCTAGTGGTATTCTGACTACTTATAGGTCCCAGGAGCCTTATTATGCACCGCCAGTGTCTAGTGTACCTCCTGTACGGGGTGCTTTCAGCGGTCAGTCCAGTAGACCTGGCCCGAGATAGCCACAATAGCCACGTCCTCTGAGAGCTTGTTTTGAGTGTGGCGACACTCGCCATATGGTGAGGGATTTCCCCAGACTTATGAGGGGTGCACCTTCACAGACTTCTCAGGCACCGCGTGCTCCACCAGGTCCCCAGGCTATGATTACAGCACCAACTACCACTCCACCTGCTCAGCCAGCTCGGGATGGAGGTCGGGCAGGTAGAGGTCGCCCTAGAGGGGGAGGCTAGGCCAGATATTATGCTATTCCTGCTCGTACAGAGGCAGTTGCTTCCGGCTATGTCATTATAGGTATTGTTCCGGTCTGTCATAGAGATGCGTCGGTTTTATTTGATCCAGGCTCCACTTATTCCTATGTGTCCTCTTATTTTGCTCCGTATTTGGGAGTATCCCGTGATTGTTTGAGTTTTCCTATTTATGTGTCTACACCCGTGGGAGATTCTATTGTTGTTGACTGTGTGTATCGGTCGTGTTTGATTGTTCTTAGTGGTTTTGAGACCATAGCCGATTTATTGTTGCTCTATATGGTAGATTTTGATATTATTTTGGGCATGGACTGGTTGTCGCCCCATTATGCTATTCTTGATTGTCACGCCAAGACCGTGATGCTTGTTATGCCAGGATTACCGCGGTTAGAGTGGAGAGGTACCTTAGATTATTATCCCAATAGAGTTATTTCATTTCTTATAGCTCAAGGAATGGTTGATAAGGGGTGTGAAGCGTATCTAGCTTATGTGAGAGATGTCAGTATTGATACCCCTACAATTGAGTCAGTCCCAGTGGTGATGGATTATCTAGATGTATTTCCAGCTGATCTTCCGGGCATGCCGCCTGACAAAGATATCTACTACTGACTTGTTACCGGGCACTCAGCCCATCTCTATTCCTCCATATTGTATGGATCCTCCTGAGTTGAAAGGGTTGAAGGAACAGTTACAGGAATTGCTTGATAAGGGCTTCATTCGTCCCAGTATGTCACCTTGGGATGCCCCAGTCTTGTTTGTGAAGAAGAAGGATGGTTTTATGCGTATGTGCATTGATTATCGCCAGTTGAACAAAGTTACAGTGAAGAACAGGTATCCATTGCCACGTATTGATGACCTATTCGATCAGTTACAGGATGCTAGAGTGTTTGCCAAGATTGACTTGCGTTCAGGCTATCATTAGTTGAAGATTCAGGAGCCAGATATCCCGAAGACTGCTTCCAGGACTTGGTATGGTTACTACGAGTTCCTTGTGATGTCATTTGGGCTGACCAATGCCCTAGAAGCATTCATGCATTTGATGCACAATGTATTTCGGCCCTATATTGACTCATTCGTCATTGTGTTTATTGATAACATTTTGGTGTACTCCCGGAGTCGGGAGGATCATGAGCAAAACCTGAGGACTGTGCTTCGGACCTTGAGAGAAAAGAAGTTATACGCAAAATTCTCAAAGTGTGAGTTCTAGCTAGATTCAGTGGCATTTTTGGGACACATAGTGTCGAGTGAGGGGATCAAGGTAGATCCGAAGAAGGTTGAGGCAGTGCAGAGTTGGCCTAGACCATCCTCAGCTACGGAGATCTGGAGTTTTCTTGGTTTGGCGGGGTATTACCGTCAATTTGTAAAGGGTTTCTCATTTATTGTAGCACATATCACCAGGCTGACCCAAAAGGGTGCTCCGTTCAGGTGGACAGAGGAGTGTGAGGAGAGCTTTCAAAAGCTCAAGACAGCTTTGACTACAGCCCCAGTATTGGTATTGCCTACAGGTTCGGGGTCTTATACCGTATATTGTGATACGTCGTGGATTGGCCTCGGTGCAGTGTTGATGTAGGACGGTAGGGTGATTGCCCACGCATCCAGACAGCTGAAGGTGCATGAAAAGAACTATCTGGTCCATGACCTTGAGTTAGCAGCTATTGTTCATGCCTTGAAGATTTGGCGGCACTATTTGAACGGTGTCCCTTGTGAGATCTACACTGACCACCGGAGTTTGTAGCATTTGTTCAAACAGAAGGATCTTAACTTGCGTCAGTGGAGGTGGTTAGAGCTGCTTAAGGATTATGATATCACTATTCTATACCATCCCGGGAAGGCCAATGTGGTGGTTGATGCCTTGAGTCGCAGGGCAGAGAGTTTGGGGAGCTTATCATATCTACCAGCATCAGAGAGGACATTGGCATTGGATGTTCATGCCTTAGCCAACCAATTTGTTAGATTGGATATTTTTGAGCCGAGTCGAGTTTTGGCTTGTGTGGTCTCCCAGTCTTCTCTTTATGATCGTATTAGGGAGCGTTAGTGTGATGACCCACGTCTGCTTATCCTCAAGGATACGGTTCAACACAGTGATACTACGAAAGTCACTATTGGAGATGATAGTGCATTGAGGATGCATGGCAGGCTATGTGTGCCCAATGTAGATGGTTTGTGTGAGTTTATTCTCGAGGAGGCTCACAGTCGCGGTAATCCATTCATCCGGGTGTCGCGAAGATGTATTAGGACTTGAGGCATCATTATTAGTGGAGGAGAATGAAGAAGGACATCATGGAGTATGTAGGTCGGTGTCTAAATTGCCACCGGGTATAGTATGAGCATCAGCATCCGGGTGGATTGCTTTAGAAGCTAGAGATTCTGGAGTGGAAATGGGAGCAGATCACTATGGATTTCATTGTTGGGCTTCCACAGACTCAGCAGAAGTTTGATGCAGTTTGGGTGATCGTGGATAGGCTGACCAAGTCAGCTCATTTCATTCCTGTGATGACTACTTATTCTTCCGAGCAGGTTGCTCGAGTTTATATCCGTAAGATTGTCAGGCTTCATGGCGTGCCAGTATCTATCATCTCTGACCGGGGTATGCAGTTCACATCGCGGTTTTGGAGGGTTATACTCGGGTTGAGTTGAGCATAACATTTCACCCTCAGATGCACGGATAGTCCGAGCGCACTATTCATATACAGGAGGATTTGCTCAGTACATGTGTGTTGGAGTTTGGGGGTTCTTGGGATCAGTTCTTGCCACTTGCGGAGTTTGCCTACAACAACAGTTATCAGTCGAGCATTCAATTGGCATTGTATGAGGCTCTGTATGGTAGGCGGTGTCGGTCTCCAGTGGGTTGGTTCGAGCTGGGCGAGGCTAGGCTATTGGGTACAGACTTGGTTCAGGATGCTTTGGAGAAGGTTAAGCTGATACAGGATCGACTTCGCATAGCCCAGTCCAGACATAAGAGTTATGCAGATCGGAAGGTTCGCAATGTTGCATTCATGGTTGGAGAGCGTGTCTTGCTCCGTATTTCGCCCATGAAGGGTGTTATGAGGTTCGAAAAGAAGGGTAAGTTGAGCCCAAGGTTTATTGGCCCATTCGAGATGTTACGGCGAGTTGGGGAGGTTGCTTATGAGCTTTCCTTGGGGAGGTTGCTTATGAGCTTGCCTTGCCTCCCAGTCTAGCAGGAGTTCATCCAGTATTCCATGTTTCTATGCTCCGGAAGTATCACAGCGATCCGTATCATGTGTTGGATTTCAGCTCAGTCCAGTTGGATAAGGATTTATCTTATGTTGAGGAGCCGGTGGCTATTTTGGGCAGGCAGGTTCGAAAGTTGAGGTCGAAGAACATTGCTTCAGTGAAGGTTCAGTGGAGGGGTCATCCGGTCGAGTAGGCGACTTGGGAGATCGAGCATGATATGCGCAGCCGTTATCCTCATCTTTTCACCACTCCAGGTATGTCTCTATGCTCGTTCGAGGATGAACGATTGTTTTAAGAGGGGGAGGATGTAACGACTCGGCCCGTCGTTTTGAGAGTATTAGCATTGATCCCCTATTTACTGCTTTCCCATATCATTTTATGCTTTTGTGACTTGCCGGGGGGGGGGGTTGTTTTTGGTTTCGAAGTGATTTGGGATACTTAGTCCCTAAAACAGAAGCTTAAGTTCTAGGATTTTGATCGTAGTTGGAACTGTGTGAAGGCGGCTCCGGAATGGAGTTTCGTCAGTTTCGTTAGCTCCGTTGGGTGATTTTGGACTTAGGAGTGTGTCTGGATTGTGAATTGTAGGTCTGTAGCTGAATTAAGCTTGAAATGACAAAAGTTGAATTTTTGGGAAGTTTGATCGGGAGTAGACTTTTTGATATCGGGATCGGATTCCGATTTTGGAAGTTGGAGTAGGTCCGTAATGTCAAATAAAACTTGTGTGCATAATTTGAGGTCAATCGGACGTGATTTGATAGGTTTCAGCATCGGTTGTAGAGGTTTGAAGTTTCAAAGTTTATTAAGTTTGAATTGAAGTGTGATTCGTGTTTTGTTGTTGTTTGATATGATTTGAGGGCTCGACTAAGTTCATATGATATTTTGGAACTTGTTGGTATGTTTGGTTGAGGTCCCGGGGGCATCGGGTGGATTCCGGATGGTTAACAGACTAGAATTGGACTTAGTGTTATAGCTAAAGCATCAGTTATTCCTGATGTCTAGTTTCCTTCTACACGTTCGTGAAGGTTCTCCCGCGTTCGCGTAGAGGAAGTTGGAGTGCTGCTGGAGTTAAGCCTTAGCGTCCGCGATGTATGTCCCGCGTTCGTGATTGAGTCCACGCATTCGCGTAGAGGAAGGGGCAGATGGGTCACCAGGCAATTGGCCTGCGCGAACGCGTTCGCGAAGGAGCAGGCAGTGGAAGCTCCGCATTCGCGAGAGGGTACTCACGTTCGCGAAGGAGGAATTTTTTGTCAGTATTTATTTGTTCAACGCGAACGCGAGAATGAGGCCGTGTTCGTGAAGAAGGATTTATCTGGGCAGCAGTTTATATTTCAAAAACGAGGGTTTTTTCCATTTTTATCAAAACTTGAGATAGAGAGCTCGGATTTAGACGAGATTTTGAGGGATTGTCATTGGCATCGATTGGTTAATGATTCTTCACTTATTTTTGGTTATATCCCACTAATGTATCATTAAATTCATCTTCTAATTTAAGATTTGAGTTGAGAAAATTTGGGGGGAAAGTGGGAAAGTTTTTCAACCGAATTTTTGGGTTTTGATTGAGATTTTGATATCGGATTTGAGTAATTTTAGTACGAGTGAACTCGTGGTTAAATGGGTGTTTGTATTTTGTGACTTTTACCCGATTCTGAGACGTGGGCCCGGATCGAGTTGTTGGGCGATATTCTAATTTCTTGCTAAAGCCTTGATTTTATTAATTATATTAGTTTCTTATAGTTATATTTATGGTATGTAATTGCTTTTGGCTAGACTTGGGCCTTTAGGATTTGGTACTGTTGTACGCGAGGTGACGAGTGCATACACAGACTAATTGTTGAAAAATCTGGTTTTTACTGAGTAGTAACCTGTTACATCTTAATTGAGTTATACCAGCATGTGTAGTTATCCTGTTTAGCCTAATATCGCATGTCTACATGTCTTAAATGCTTATTTGAAATCTGTGCAGCATGCTTAGTTGAATTTTTGTTTTTCCTTGATTTGTATTAGTCTTAAACTGTAGAGTTCTTGCTGTTAATTGTTGTTTCCATCGGTTTCGAGCTGTGTGTTTACTTTTGGGACTACGAGGCGGTACCTCGGCAGATCCCCTGCATATTTACTTTTGGGACTACGACGCGGTACCTCGGGAGATCCCCTTGCATATTTACTTTTGGGACTACGAGATGGTATCTCGGGAGATCCCCTATTGAGCATTTACTTTTGGGACTACGAGATGGTATCTCGGGAGCGCCCCTGTTGTTTATCCCTATGTGTTGTTGTGTTGTTGTTTTCTGTAGTTTCTCCTTATTACATTTCGAATCTCTTATTACTCTGCTATATTTTTCTGTCTTAAATTATTATATTTCAGTAGGGCCCTGACCTGACCTCGTCACTACTCTATTGAGGTTAAACTTGACACTTACTGGGTACCGTTGTAGTGTACTTATGCTACTCTTCTGCACATATTTTGTGTGCAGATCTAGGTACCTCCTACCAGCACCGCTATTAGTTGCGTACTTGCTGCTGCTCCGGAGACTTCAAGGTATATCTGCCAGCGTCTGTAGACATCGGAGTCCTTCTCTAGCTTTTTTTTTAAGCAACTATACCACTAGGCAGTACTTGCCTAGTGGCTAATATATAAATAAAATCCCAAAATGGGTCGAAAGCTTACAAGATGTCCAAACCAAAATAGAAGTTGCATGAAGCTACTAGCTATTAAAAAAGATAGACAAGCTAAAATCTAATGAATTAGCTATTACAACATAATAAATTGAATGCTTCCTTCTCCTATCAGTGTATGTGAATCTAATTGCCATTGACAAATACCAAGCAGCACCTATCAAGCTCTCGCCAGGCACCAGGGTATACTGTCCATAGGCTAAAATGAATTCCAAACATCTCCACCACAGAGTTGAAGCCATCATAGTCTTCTAATTGTAGCTATTATATGATCTCCATATGCAGTGAACTGATTTTGTCCAAGTATTAATCATGTGCTCACTCATCAAAATTAATGTGTAGAAGAGGAGGCTTGCTTTAGGCAGGCTTTGCAAGGCAAAAGTCAGGCTTGGGCTGGCTTTAGATAGAGTCCCTCTCTATCTCTTTTATGTTGTTCCTCCTTTATTTATTCTAGTTATTGATGTATAGAAACCTGTGACTACCAGGTTTTGGGAATATTGTTTTACTCGAGTTGTTGGTTACCTGTACATGCCGAGCGAGATTTTTCCATTATATAGTTATCTGACAAAAATTAGTCGTTGATTCTGTCTTTACTTTCAATTTTTCCACAATTGTTAGGCTTACCTAGTTGTAGAGACTAGGTGCCGTCACGACTTCTTACGGAAGGAGAATTGGGTCGTGAGAGTAACTATGCTGAATTTTACTTATGGAAAATTCAGAAAATACTATTTAGTTCTCAAACTAAATTTATGTTACTCAAGTTCTCCAGCCCTTGGAAATTTAGAACACTACGAGACCTACCATGAGGGCAAGGCAAAGTGATTCTGAGACAGCAGCCACAACAGATGCAGTGTCGGTTACTACACCAGCCAGGTAACTCTGAGGATTCAAAGCATTGCCCTGCAATACTTCTTTATCTACTGGTAGATAGCCAATCGATCAGAGAACATGGCAATATTTTCAGGTTACCAGATCCACCCCAAGAAAATATAATAAAATAAAAGATGGTTGAATATAAATTAATGCCAAGTAACCAAAATCTTCAATCTTGCAAGTATCAGATCAACTCAAAATCTCAGGAACAATCAAAATTACCAAAACCAAGTAACACATCCAGCAATAACATAAATCAGACCCAAGATAGCAGGAAATACATCCTACTGATCCTAAGCAGCAATAGATGGCTTAGAAGCTGCAGAGAGTCTAGACCTCTTCTTAGCCAAACTCTCACTACGCTTCTCTCTTTGCTCTTTCAACCTTGAAGCAAGAAGCTTCTGATATTCAGCTGCCTCCGACTTAGCCTTGGCAATTCTCTTCTTCTTGTCAGCAATTCTTGCCCTCTTTCTTTGAAGAGTCAAGGGTGTCACAAGCCTCTGAATCTTAGGAGCTTTGCTCGCCTTTTTCCCTGTCGCACAAAGCATCATAATAGCATTCAAAATTTGTCCGAACTGCTATATTTTCAATACAAAACAGACCAGAAGCTGAAGAGCAGCTAAAAAGGGGACAACAGCTCACCATTTTTGGTAGTGAAATTTCGGCGGTAGGTGTTGACATACTTCCTGACATCATCTTCCTTGGAAAGGTTAAAGAGCTTTCTGATCTTTGAGGCTCTCTTGGGTCCTCTCATCCTTGGTTTTTCAGTGTCTGTCAGTCCAGGCAGATCATTCTCACCCTTTTTCACGATAACCAGATTCAGAACAGAAAGATCAGGGCTGACAATGCATCCACGGACAGACTTTCTTCTGCGCTCACCATTTCTCCTACCATACCCCCGGAAACAAGGAGTACCTTATTATAACATAAATCTTTAGATAATTCCAAGATAAATATATTCATAGAAAATAGGTACAAGCTTAAGAAAACACATCAAGCACACATTACACATACCGCGGTACAGCAAAAGGCGAACACGGCCTGGAGTTAAAACTCCCTGCTTCATTGGAAACCCCTGCTTGTCACATCCTCCCATAATCTTGAACACATAACCTTTGAATTCCTGCCATTGTAAGACATAACATGTTTGAAATAGACTCATACCAATTGCCACCGGAGAGCCAAACAAAAAAATGGAACAGTTACTTACATCACCCAGGGCATCTCCGCTGACCTCTTGGGAGATCCTCTTGTCAAAAAAGGCTCGGCTGCATTTCCAGACATCAGGTTAGGTCACACCAAGCAAACTACCTAACTAATACACTAATTCCAAACAACGGTCATACTAGTAATTGCCATATCAGGGCTCAACAAAATCCATCACTAACAGCTGCATATCATGCAAAGCAGCATTTAAAATTCATATTGGTGTTATCGAGGGCAAAAAGGAAAAATTTATGAATGCAATACAAGGAAATATAACTGTATAAACAAATACTATTAAATTATATGAAAAAGGGAATTGACAAATCACAATTTTTTTATATCAAGTTTAATGGCTAATTTTTTAATAATTAAATTACTAATTTCCCATTCCTAATTGGTATTTTATAACCGATAAGTCCCCGAGGAACAATGGCATATGGTTCAAAACTCAGTGAATACTTAGCATGTTCCTCTATCCTTTCCACTGAAATACCAAGTGTTTGTCTGCAACAGGGTTTGACCTGTGATGGGCACCTATAACCACATGTCACATGTTGAGCTCTTACCACTAGACCAAAGCCCTAGAGGCTCCGGTTTCTAATCAGTAATATATACATTGATGATTTGTCGTAAATAATTAAAGAAAACCTTCAAGATAGAGCCCATGAGCATGACAAGGCATGACAAATAAATGGTAAATTGTTAGTATCTAGGTCAACGGGAATATATGTTTTCTCAAAGTGCAGCACTCTTTAGAGAGACCATGGTTTCCTAGGGATTATTACCACCCAGCGGAACAATAGCTTTTTACTACTAAAAAAAGCATCCTACTATGTACTACAATATTTGCCAGACTTTAATCTTTTAAGCTAAAGAGAACCTACAATTAGCTATATAACAAGCAGACTATCTACAGATCTATATAAACCAAAAAACTGAGCTTATTTTTATTTCCCTTTTTTTATGATGGAGAAATCGCAGACCCTTTGGGCCAACCACCTTAGATACTCGGGGATGATGGGCCGGCAGCCTGCCCCTCTATCCTTCTCCACTAAAAATACTAGTCCATCAACGCTGAGCCTATTTTAGGCACTCAAAGCATTGAGCAGGCAAGGCCAACTATGTAATTTCTTTTTTCATGTGGTGCAAATTCCTGAAACTTAGCTGAAATTGGAAAACTCTAACATTTGTCACGAATCTGGTAAATATACTTATGATCACAGGAACTTAACACTACAGTAGCAGTAACATTATTAATGATTGGTACAAAATAAATGGAGAAAGAAAATTGGGGCTAGTTGTTACAGTTTCTGGTCATCGTCAATTTCGAGCTTCTTCTGGCACCCAGTGGTCGGATTTGCAATGTTGAACTGCAAAACAATCACACATAAATTAACTGCATATGTTGAACCTCGTAAGCGTACATATCTATGTAGAAAGAGAGAAGGGTTTGTAGGGTTGTTGTGGTGGTACCTTCATCTTCGAATGGCGGCGAAGATGAAAATGCTGAAGAACAAGTGCTACGACTAGCTGCTCCTCTTTCTATTAGGGTTTAGACAGCGAACATACTTCGTCTCATATACTCTGAGATAAACGGCTGCATTTTGGGCTTTATCCCTTTGGGAATGGGCTTAGCTATTGGGCTACTTGTAGGACTTATGCAGAAAATGACCTTAAAATAGCACGGGCTGGTAATTGAAAAATAGTCAGCATTTGCAAAGTCATTAAAAAATAGCTACTATTTTATTACAACACGAAAAGTTACAGCATAATATACTGTAGATTGGAGCACATATATATGAACTTCTAGCATATTAGGTTGGAACTTCATCACATTATGAAATTCCAGTATGTTATGCTGGAAGTTCACATGTAAAAAATTCGAACTAATATTTTTCAGTTTTTGAACAGTATTTTTGTTCAAATTTATCTTTAAATAAAAAGTGGGTTAAGTTTCGATTACTTTTGAAACTGTACCTATTTTTCAGTTACCACTTGTAAATCTAATTATTTTTTAATTTCACCCGAAAATGACTGACATATGACAAAATAAGAGATGGTCTTAAACTTTGGGCATTTGGGCATGTCACCTGATGGGCAAACGTTCAAAGTTTTGCTCATGGGCAAAACTTGTAAACTTGAAATTTTGCTCATTATTTAGATGACCTGCTCTAAAGGTCAAAAATTCAAGACCAACTACGGTTATTTGTGAACTTCACCTTACTTGTAGGGTGATTTGCACAAATAAAAAAATTTATGATAGTATTTAGATTTTATCCCGCTTTTGACATTTGTGGAGAAATAGTCCTTTTAAGTTTAATAAAAGTATTCGGACTAAAATACGCTTAAAGTTTCATTCATTTATGTCACTTGCTTCCATTATCATATTACATTACTTCTGCTATTGCTTGTTGCTTTATTTTTACTATTCCTTAAGCCGATGGTCTATCAAAAACAACTTCTTTACCTTTATAGGATAGGGGTAAGATTGCGTACGCACTATCCTCTCACACCTCATGTATGAGATTAAGTTGGGTTTGTTGTTTGTTTGTTTCGCTCATGATTCTCTTGTTTATGATCTCAAAATTACAAAAGGAAAAAATACATTTCAAAACGATAGCATGCAAGTCATGACAAATCGGTAGGACTTCGTATTATTCAACTTAGCTATCTTATTGGATTACTCATAAACTCTACCTGGTTGCCATGACTTTATGCTTGTTTAATTGTTTACAAAATCCTGTCATATTGGCATGACTTTATGTTATCTCCGTTCGACCTATCTTGTTAATCTATTCACAAATTCTACCGCATTGACATGATTTGTTTGTGCCATTAGACAAGGTGTTCTTTGAATTTACAATTTTAATTTTGATCAAACCACCTTAAATGTGCTTCAAATAATCTCATATTTGAAATAAAGCCTCAAAACACCAACACAAATGATCCTTATATTACCAATTTAGTCAAATAATATCATATCAAGAAGAAACATTTTGTCTTTTTCAACACTTTCTAAGATTTTAACAATGAAGTTATGATAGTTTTAAAGCAAAACACTAAATTAATATTTGAATTAAAAATTTAAGCACAAATAATTAACACTCAAAATTTGTTGACAATAACCAACTATTAACTTTAAATTTTTATTCACAAACAAGAATTTTAAGGTTCCGAAATTAAAGAACTGTAATTTGGTGAAGAAGAAGAATTGGAGAAGAAACGTAAGAATTGAAGCGTAAAATAGTAATTACAGTATATATATATATATATATATACTATATTAAAAGTATGAACGCCTTTAGCAAAATGTCGTTCGCCATTTTTATCCTTTAACAATACAGTTAATACTGGATAGAATTGCAATTTAATTATTTTTCTGATATATATTTAAGAATTTAAAATCAATCAAAATTTTAGTTATAGTATTTTTCCTTATTTGAACTAAGTAGGAAGTCCCTATATTTAGGACTTTAAATTAGTGTACAATTTTTCTTATATAAATCCTTGCTTATTTTTTGTCGTCAATGTAGAAATTGAGTAATTTGCCTAAAATTTTGGACCGTGAAATTGTGAAAGTTTTTAGCGATATGAAGTTTTATTCTTATGGAAGTTCTAACACCAAACCAATTCGATATAGATAAGAAAACCTTGACCGTTTCTTACCATATGAAGTTTTTCTTGGGTAACCTTTCTGCATGAAACATTGAGACAGTCTTTTTCTTAGAGTAATTTTTGTTCGTAACATCAATTCTCTCCCAAGATTTATTACATGAATTTCAAAGATAGACCGAATTTGTAATTAGTATTTGTATATTTCCATAACATGAATCCTTTAAGCGAGTTCTTTTTTATTATTTTATTTTGGAGAAAATATTGGAGACACTATTTTTATTTTCACACGAAAATTTGAGTTCAATCGGTCTGAGATTTTTCTGGTAAGTCTAAGGTTATCCATTTGTTTGTACAAGTACTATCAGTGTCGTATTTGTTTTTTTAATACTGATGATTTTCTTCATGTCATTTTATGATCTATTGTGTTGAAAAATCATTGATCTACTGTATTTTATTGTATAATTTATTTTATGATAGTAGTGTCGGGTCAACTTGTGTGCATCTCAACTATTTCATTGAAATACTTAATTGAATAACTCTGCTCATCGAAATTTAGGCAAATACGAAGAAATTATTGTGTTATATACACAACACATGCATAGAAAGGTTTGAGAGTGGTGGTTGAAAATCATCATTCTTAGGTAGTTGCATCTTCAAGTCAAGTTAAATTTGTAGTTGTGTGTCACGACCCAATTTTCTCTCCGTGTGGCGTCGTGACGGCACCTAGTCTCTATAGCCTAACATTTAGCGGAATAATGAAATAAAAATATAAATTTAACCAACTATTCAAAAATACATAATAAATCCCAAAACCCGGAACATCGTGAATCAGAAACTACAGAAGGAAAAATCTAGTGTCTCTATACATCAGAGTCTAACAAGGAAAACTACAAAAGATAATGGGCATGAGAAAGAGTAGAAGGGGACTCCGAGGTCTGCGGACGCGGCAGATATACCTTGAAGTCTCCAAAGCTGTCTCGGCCCATTGATAATGCGGCTGATAAGGTACACCTGGATCTGCACACGAAAAATATGTGCAGAGAGTAGCATGAGTACACCACAATCAGTACCCAATAAGTGCCAAGTCTAACCTCGGTCGAGTAGTGACGAGGTCAGGTCAGGACCCTACTGGTAAATATATAATAAAACAATATAGAGTGTAATATCGCAAAAAGAATAAAGGCTGAAACTTAACAACAATGAAATCATAGAAGGTAACAGTTCAACACACATAAATACAACAGGGGATCTCCCGAAATACCGTCTCGTAGTCCCAAAAGTAAATGTGCAGGGAGATCTCCCGGAATACCGTTCCGTAGTCTCAAAGTAAATATCCAAGACAAGGGGATCTCCCGCAATACCGTTCTGTAGTCCCAAAGTAAATATGCAGTATAGGGGTATCTCCCAGAATAGTGTTTCGTAGTCCCAAAGTAAATATGCAGTACAAGGAGATCTCCTGGAATACTGTTTCATAGTCCCAAAGTAAATATGCAGTACAGGGGGATCTCCCGGAATACCGTTCTTTAGTCCCAAAGTAAATATGCAGCGTGAATGATAGAAATACAACTACATAACGAAATTCTTATAATTTAGACTAAGTACCAGTCAGGGAAGAAGCAAGAAATTCACTAAGCATGCTGCACATAATTCACATAAACAATTAAGACACGTAGACATGTTGTATTAGACTAAACATGATAGCTACACATATTGGAATAACTCAATTAAAAATGAAAATAGATTAGTACTCATTAAGATGGTATAACTCAAAATAGCAGGAAAATATGTTGTTGCTCGGTAAGAAAATCGGGTTTTATCACAATTAGCCCGTATACGTACTCGTCACCTCACGTACACGGCGCTCACATAGCACAATAACTCCAAATCTAAGGAGATTTCCCACACACAAAGTTAGGCAAGCCACTTACCTCGAACCAAGCTCAATTAATCGGTCACAATGTCTTTCCCACTAATATCCGGCTCCGAATGGCCCAAATCTAGCCAAAAATAATTACATATCATAAATACAACAATAATAGACTCATCTAATTAACGAAATCAACATTTTAACGAAAATTCCAAAATTAACTCAAACATTGCCTGTGGGGCTCACGTCTCGGAATCGGATAAAAGTAATAAAATACGAAAGCCCGTTCACTCACGAGTCTAACCATATCAAATTTACTAAAATCCGACACCAAATGGTCCTCCAAATCCACAAATCAAGCTTCCAAATCCCTAGCCTCCAATTCCCAATTTCCATCTTAAATACATACTAACTAGGTGGAAAAATACATGGGGAAGCAAGATTATTGATCAAAAATAAGCACAAGGGACATACCCCAAGAAATCTCTCGAAAATGCTCTAAAACATCGCCCTAAACCGAGTTGCAAATTCCAAAAATGGCAAAAATCGCGAAGCCCTTCGGTTTTAATCACTGCCTAGGTATTTCCGCACCTGCGGAGCTGGGCTCGCACGTGCAGGTGCGCTTGTGCGGCAAAATGTGCGCATCTGCGCAAATCACTTACCCCCCTGCCTTTGCACCTGCGATGCAAGGGCCGCACCTGCGGAAAACCCTTCTGCTTCTACGGACCTTGTGCACCTGCGATGACCCTAACACATCTGTGGGCATCGCATATGAGGAATTCACCTCGCACCTACGACCGTGTCACTCCTTTATTTTTCCGCTTCTGTGCTTGCCTCTCCGCACGTGCGATCATGCACCTGCGGTCTCTCCACCGCAAGTGTGAAAATGACGGACGCCTGAAGACTTCAGCAATAACTCAAATCCAACTTTTGATCCGTTAAGCACTCGAAACTCACCCGAGGCCCCGGGGACTTCAACCAAACATACCAACCAATCCTAAAACACCATACGAACTTAGTCGAGCCCACAAATCACATCAACTAATGCTAAAATCATGAATCACCCTCCAATTCAAACTTAAAGAATTTGAAACTTCAAATTCCTACAACTGATGCCGAAACCTATCAAACCACGTCCGAATGACCTCAAATTTTGCACACAAGTCATATTCAATATTACGGACCTACTCCGATTTTCGGAATCGGAATGCGACCCCGATATCAAAAAGTCAACTGCTCGGTCAAACTTCCAAACTTAAAAATCATATTTTAGCCATTTCAAGCTTAATTTCACTACGGACTTCAAAATAAAATTTCGATCACGCTCCTAAGTCCAAAATCACCATACGGAGCTTTTGGAATAATCAAAATTCTATTCCGGGGTTGTTTGCACATAATTCGATATCCGGTCACTATTTAAACTTAAACTTTTAATTTATTTTTTATCAAAATTCCATATCTCGGGCTAGGGACCTCGGAATTTGATTCCGGGCATACGCCCAAGTCCCAAATCACGATACGGACCTACCGGAACTGTCAAAACACTGATCCGAGTCTGTTTGCTCAAAATATTAACTAAAGTCAACCTAGTTGAGTTTTAAAGCTCTAATTCATATTTTCTCCATTTTTCACATAAAAACTTATCGGAAAATTTTACGAATTGCGCACGTAAGTCGAGAAATGATAAATAGCGCTTTACGAGGTCTTAGAATATAGAATTAATTATTAAATTTAAAGACAACATTTTGGGTCATCACATTCTCCATCTCTAAAATAAACGTTCGTCCTCGAACGAAGTTAGAAAAAGTACCTGAGCTGGTGAATAAGTGTGGATAATAGCTGCGCATATCATGCTCGGTCTCCCAAGTCGCCTCTTCGACCGGATGACCCCTCTACTGAACCTTCACGGAAGCAATATTCTTTGACCTCATCTTTCGAACCTGCCTATCCAAAATAGCCACCGGTTCCTCAACATAAGATAGATCCTTGTCCAACTGAACCGAACTGAAGTCTAACACATGAGACATATCGCCATGATATTTTCGAAGCATGGAAACATGGAATACCGGATGAACTGCAGAGAGACTAGGTGATAGTGCAAGTTTGTAAGCCACCTCTCCAACTCTCTCAAGAATCTCAAAAGGCCCATTATACCTAGGGCTCAACTTGCCCTTCTTCCCGAACCTCATCACACCCTTCATAGGCGAAACTCGGAGCAATA
>AWOL01S0010837.1:11761-27134 GCA_000715115.1 Nicotiana otophora | reverse complement strand
TCAAGAATCTCAAAAGGCCCAATATACCTAGGGCTCAACTTGCCCTTCTTCCCGAACCTCATCACACCCTTCATAGGCGAAACTCGGAGCAATACCCGTTCACCAACCATGAATGCAATATCACAAACCTTCCGATCCGCATAACTCTTCTGTCTATATTGGGCTGTATGAAGTCGATCCTGAATCAACTTAACCTTTTCCAAGGCATCCTGAACCAAGTCTGTACCTAATAATCTAGCCTCCCCCGGTTCGAACCAACCCACCGGAGACCGGCACCGCCTACCATACAAGGCCTCATACGGAGCCATCTGAATGCTCGACTGATAACTATCACATACGCACGGAGAATATCTTCCAGTATCNGCATCGAACTTCCTCTGAGTCCGTGGGAGCCCAACAACGAAATCCATAGTGATCCTCTCCCATTTTCATTCTGGAATCTCTAACTTCTGAAGCAATCCACCCGGTCGCTGATGCTCATATTTCACCTGTTGACAATTTAGACACCGAGCTACATACTCCACCTCCACCAATAGTGTTGTCTTTCTTCATCCGCCTCCACCAATAGTGTTGTCTCAAGTCCTGATACATCTTTGTAGCACCCGAATAAATGGAGTACCGTGAACTGTGAGCCTCCTGGAGAATCAACTCATGCAATCCATCTACATTGGGCACACATAGCCTGCCTTGCATCCTCAATGCACCATCATCTCTAATAGTGACCTCCCTAGCATCACCGTGCTGGACCATGTCCTTAAGGACAAGCAGATGGGGGTTATCATACTGACGCTCCCTGATACGATCATAAAGAGAAGACCGAGAGACCACACAAGCCAACACTTGACCCAGCTCAGAAATATCCAATCTCGCAAACTGGCTGACTAAGGCCTGAACATCCAATGCCAATGGCCTCTCTGCTGCTGGTAGATATACTAAACTTCCCAAACTCTCTGCCCGGCGACTCAAAGCATCAGCCACCATATTGGCCTTCCCAGGGTAGTACAAAATAGTGATATCATAATCCTTAAATATCTCCAACCACCTCTGCTAACGTAAGTTAAGTTCTTTCTACTTAAACAGATGCTGCAAACTCGATGATCGATGTAAATCTCACAAGGAACACCGTACAAATAAAGTCGCCATATCTTCAAGGCATGAACAATAGCTGCTAACTCAAGGTTGTGGACAAGATAGTTATTTTCGTGCACCTTCAGCTATCTGTACACGTAGTCAATCACCCTACCGTCCTGCATCAACACCGCGCCGAGACCAATCTGCGATGCATCACAATATACAGTATAAGACCCCAAACTTGTAGGTAATAACAATACTGGGGCTGTAGTCAAAGCTGTCTTGAGCTTCTGAAAGCTCTCCTCACATTCCTCTGTCTACTTGAACAGAGCACCCTTCTGGGTCAGCCTGGTCATAGGTGCTGCAATAGATGAGAATCCCTCTAAAAAGTAACGGTAATACCCCGCCAAACCAAGAAAACTCCGGATCTCTGTAGCTGAGGACAACCTGGGCTAACTCTGCACTGCTTCAATCTTCTTCTGATCCACCTAGATCCCCTTACTCGATATTATATGACCCAAGAATGCCACCGAGTCTAGTCAAAACTCTCACTTTGAAAATTTTGCATATAACTTCTTTTCTCTCAAGGTCTGAAGTGCAGTCCTCAGGTGCTGCTCATGATCCTCCCGACTCTGGGAGTATACCAGAATGTCGTCAATAAACGCAATGATGAATGAGTCAAGATAAGGCCGGAACACACTATGCATCAAGTGCATAAAAGTTGCTGGGGCATTGGTCAGCCCAAAAGACATAACAAGAAACTCATAGTGACCATATCTGGTCCTGAAAGCAGTCTTCGGGATATCCGGCTCCCGAATCTTCACCTGATGATAACCTGAATGTAAGTCAATCTTGGAAAACACTCTGGCACCCTATAACTGATCAAATAAGTCATCAATACGAGGCAATGGATACTTGTTCTTCATTGTGACTTTGTTCAACTGGCGGTAATTAATACACATCCGCATAGAACCATCCTTCTTCTTAACAAATAAGATATGAGCACCCCAAGGTGACACACTGGGCTGAATGAAGCCTTTATCAAGCAATTCTTGTAACTGCTCTTTCAACGCCTTCAATTCAGGAGGAGCCATACGATATAGAGGAATCGAGATGGGGTGAGTGTCCGACAACAAATCAATGCCAAAATCAATATCTCTATCGGGCGGCATGCCCGAAAGATCAGCTGGAAACACATCTGGAAAGTCCCTCACTACTGGAACTGACTCAACTGTAGGGATATCAATACTGACATCTCTCACATAAGCTAGATACGCGTCACACCCCTTCTCAACCATTCGTTGAGCTTTAAGAAAAGAAATAACTCTGCTAGGAGTATACTCTAAGTTACCTCTCCACTCTAATCGCGGTAAACCTGGCATAGCCAGCGTCATAGTTTTAGCGTGACAATCAAGAATACCATAATGGGGCGACAACCAGTCGATGCCCAAAATAATATCAAAGTCCACCATGCTGAGCAATAATAAATTGGCTCTGGTCTCAAAACCAATAAGAGCAATCAAATACGACTGATACACGCGGTCCACAACAAGAGAATCTCCCACATGAGTAGATACAAAAATAGGGGAACTCAAAAAATCTCGATATACGCACAAATACGAGGCAAAATAAGAGGACACATAAGAATATGTAGAGCTTGGGTCAAATAATACCGACGCATCTCTATGACAGACCGGATCAATACCTGTAATGACAGAATCAGAAGCAACTGCCTATGTACGAGCAGGAAGTGCATAATATCTGGCCTGGCCTCCCCTTCTAGGGCGACCTCTACCTCCCCAACCTCCACCTCGAGCTGGTTGAGAAGGTGGGGTGGCAGTTGGTGCTGTAATCATAGCCTGAGGACCCGATGGAGCATGCTGTGGCTGAAAAGTCTGTGGAGGTGCACCCCTCCTAATACTGGGGCAATCCCTCACCATGTGGCGAGTGTCGCCACACTCAAAATAAGCTCTGGGAGGGCGTGGCTGCTGCGACTGGCTCGGGCTAGGTCTGCTGGACTGGCCGCTAGGAACACCCCGTGCAGGAGGCACACTAGATACTGGCGGTGCATAATAAGTCTCCTGGGGTCTAGAAGGAGCTGGAACACCGCTGGAGGCTGGAAGAGATGAATAAATAGGGCGGCTCACATAACCCCTACCATGGTGAGCTGCTGGGGCACGAGCTCCCGAATAATAAGCAGCCTCTCGAGACCTCTTGGCCTCCCTCTCCTCTCTATCCCAGGCAAACATGCCCTCGAATCTCCTGGCAATACCCACAACTTGCTGATAAGAAATATCCATCTCTAATTCCCTAGCCATACTACTCCGGATGCTGGGATGAAGACCCTCAATAAACCGTCTAACCCTCTCTCGAACTGTGGAAACTAAGGTAGGTGCATGTCGGGCCAAATCACTGAAGCGAACTGCATACTTTGACACAGTCATAGAACCCTAGTGCAGCTGCTCAAACTCCGCGCGCCATGAGTCGTTGAGGCTCTGAGGGACATACTCTCTCAAAAACATGTCCGAGAACTAAGTCCATGTAAGTGAAGCTGCCTCAGCCGAACTACTCAACATAAGCATGCCACCACTGATAGGCTACTCCTCTAAGCTGGAATGTGGTAAAAGAAACCCTGCTCGTCTCCGCTACGCCCATAGTACGAAGAATACGATGATACTCCTCTAGAAAACCCTGAGCATAATCTGTAGCCAATCCGCTGAAAGTAGGTGGGTGGTACTTCTTGTACCTTTCAAGTCTGAGCTGCTTCGCCTCAAAAGCTGTTGCCCTAACCTCGGGCTGAGCTGGAGCTACCGGCTATATTGGTACAATCTCTGGAACCTGGTCGACCTGAACCCGCTGCTCTGGAGTACCGACAACGGGAGTCTGTGCTCCTTCCCCGGCCTAAGATGTGGCAGGAGCAAGTGGAATCAATCCAGCCTGAGCTAAGGTGCTGAACATGCTCAGAAACTGGGCTAGAGTCTCCTGGAGGGCTGGTGCAACAACAAATATCTCAGGTGTCTGCCCTCCAGCTTGAGCTACTGGGGGCTCCTCTGTAGCAGCTCGTGCGGGTGCTCTGGCTGCACCATGTGGATGCCCTCGGCCTCTACCCCGGCCCCGGTCTCTCGCAGCTCTAGCAGGGGCGCGAGTGCTTGTTCATCTGATCCGCTTGTACGTGTCCTCACCATTTGTGAGAGAATAGAATACATAAATTTAGAATCTCTGAAGTCAACAATTTTCGCATGACAAGGAATCAAAGTAGTGAAATTTTCCTAATAGTTCCATAGCCTCCCAAAGATAAGTACAGACGTCTCTGTACCGATCCACGTGACTCTAATAAACCGACTTGTGACTAACGACACCTACGAACCTAGAGCTTTGATACCAACTTGTCACGACCCAATTTTCCCTCCGTGTGACGTCGTGACGGCACCTAGTCTCTACAACTAGGTAAGCCTAACATTTTGGGGAATAATAAAATAAAAATATAAATTTAACCAACTATTCAAAAATACACAATAAATCCCAAAACCTGGAACATCGTGAATCACACACTACAGAAGGAAAAATCTAGTGTCTCTATACATCAGAGTCTAACAAGGAAAAATACAGAAGATAATGGACATGAGAAAGAGTAGAAGGGGACTCCGAGGTCTGCGGACGCGGTAGATATACCTTAAAGTCTCTAAAGCTGTCCAGGCTCACTGATAGTGCGGCTGATAAGGTGCACCTGGATCTGCACACGAAAAACATGTGCAGAGAGTAGCATGAGTACACCACAATCAGTACCCAATAAGTGCCAAGTCTAACCTCGGTCGAGTAGTGACGAGGTCAGGTCAGGGCCCTACTTGTAAATATATAATAAAATAATATAGAGTGTAACACCGCAAAAAAAATAAAGGCTGAAACTTAACAACAATGAAATCATAGAAGGTAACAGTTCAACACACAGAAATACAACAGGAGATCTCCCGAAATACCGTCTCGTAGTCCCAAAAGTAAATGTGCAGGGAGATCTCCCGGAATACCGTTCCGTAGTCCCAAAGTAAATATCCAAGACAAGAGGATCTCCCGCAATACCGTTCTGTAGTCCCAAAGTAAATATGCAGTATAGGGGTATCTCCCAGAATAGTGTTCCGTAGTCCCAAAGTAAATATGCAGTATAGGGGATCTCCCTGAATACCGTTCAGTAGTTCCAAAGTAAATATGCAGTGTGAATGATAGAAATACAACTACATCACGAAATTCTTACGATTTAGGCGAAGTACCAGTCAGGGAAGAAGCAGGAAATTTACTAAGCATGCTGCATATAATTTACATAAATAATTAAGACACGTAGACATGTTGTATTAGACTAAACATGATAGCAACACATATTGGAATAACTCAATTAAAAATAAAAATAGATTAGTACTCATTAAGATGGTATAACTCAAAATAACAGAAAAATATGTTGCTTCTCGGTAAGAAAATCGGGTTTTACCATAACTAGCATGTGTACGTACTCGTCACCTCACGTACACGGCGCTCACATAGCACAATAATTCCAAATCTTAAGGGAATTTCCCCCACACAAAGTTAGGCAAGCCACTTATCTCGAACCAAGCTCAATCAATCGGTCACATTGCCTTTCCCACAAATATCCAGCTCCGAATGGCCCAAATCTAGCCAAAAGCAATTACATATCATAAATACAACAATAATAGACTCATCTAATTAACGAAATCAACATTTTAACGAAAATTCCGAAATTAACTCAAAAATTGTCCGTGGGGCCCATGTCTCAGAATCGGGTAAAAGTAATAAAATACGAAAGCCCGTTCACTCACGAGTCTAACCATATCAAATTTACTAAAATCTGACACCAAATGGTCCTCCAAATCCACAAATCAAGCTTCCAAATCCCTAGCCTCCAATTCCCAATTTTCACCTTAAATACACACTAACTAGGTGGAAAAATACATGGGGAAGCAAGATTATTGATCAAAAAAAGGCACAAGGGACATACCTCAAGAAATCTCTCGAAAATGCTCTCAAAATTCGTCCTAAACCGAGTTGCAAAGTCCAAAAATGACAAATATCGCGAAGCCCTTCGGTTTTAATCAATGCCCAGGTATTTCCACACCTGCGTAGCCTGGGCTCGCACCTGCGGGTGCGCTTGTGCGGCAAAATGTGCACATCTGCGCAAATCACTTACTCCCCTGCCTTTGCACCTGCGATGAAAGGGCCGTACCTGCGAAAAACCCTTCCGCTTCTACGGACCTTGCGCACCTGCGATGACCCTAACGCATCTATGGGCATCGCATATGCGGAATTCACCTCGCACCTGCGACCCTGGCACTCCTTTATTTTTCCGCTTCTGCGCTTTCCTCTCCGCACGTGCAATCATGCACCTGCGGTCTCTCCACCGCAAGTGTGAAAATGACGGACGCCTGAAGACTTCAGCAGTAACTCAAATCCAACTTTTGATCCGTTAAGCACTCGAAACTCACTCGAGGCCCCGGGGACTTCAACCAAACATACCAACCAATCCTAAAATACCATACGAACTTAGTCGAGCCCACAAATCATATCAACTAATGTAAAAATCATGAATCACCCTCCAATTCAAACTTAAAGAACTTGAAACTTTAAATTCCTACAACCGATGCCGAAACCTATCAAACCACGTGCGAATGACCTCAAATTTTGCATACAAGTCATATTCAACATTGCGGACCTACTCTAACTTTCAGAATCGGAATCCGACCCCGATATCAAAAAGTCAACTCCCCGGTCAAACTTCCAAACTTAAAAATCCTATTTTAGCCATTTCAAGCCTAATTTCACTACGGACTTCCAAATAAAATTTCGATCATGCTCTGAAGTCCAAAATTACCATACGGAGCTGTTGGAATCATCAAAATTCTATTCCGGGGTTATTTACACATAATTCAATATTCGATCATTATTTAAACTTAAACTTTAAATTTATTTCATCAAAATTCCATATGTCGGGCTAGGGATCTCGGAATTTGATTCCGGGCATACGCCCAAGTCCCAAATCACGATATGGACCTACCGGAACGGTCAAAATACTGATCCGAGTCTATTTGCTCAAAATGTTGACTAAAGTCAACTCAGTTGAGTTTTAAAGCTCTAATTCATATTTTCTCTATTTTTCACATAAAAACTTTTCGAAAAATTTTACGAACTGCGCATGCAAGTCGAGAAATGATAAATAGCACTTTACGAGGTCTTAGAACACAAAATTAATTATTAAATTTAAAAATGACATTTTGGGTCATCACATTGCGGGGAACCGTAAGCTAGAACGAAATATGAAAGTCAAAAGAAAGAACGAAATCTAAGATTACAAAATTTGAATTCATTGATTAGGATTTTGATAAAAATTAATATTGAGGGCACTTGTTTTTTAATATAGCTGCAAATTGTAGTGTAAGAAACTAATAATCTCTATATTTTTCATTGGTAATAAATTATGATCTTAGGAAAGTCGTTCAAAGTTATTCTTAAATCAAAGAGAACATGAATTTCTCGTGGATAATATATATTTTTTGAGTTGTCATGCTTTCTGTTTCTTTGTAATTTTTACCCTTTAATAATATACAAAATAAATTTATAACATTATTATTTAAGTCTAACTGTAGCTTATAATACTTTCGAAATGATACTCGATAATTGTACGTTAATATACATTAGTTAGTAAGTAATATTTATATATTTTTAAAATTTTATACTCATCGAGATGGGGTACACACGTATCCTTAGCGAAATCTCATTCGCTTTTTTTATCCTTTAATAATAAGTTTCACATTGGACAAATATGTAATTTAAGTTACTTTCCTAATATTTAGGACTTTTAAATCAAATAAAATTTTAATTATTATCTAATATTTAGGAGTTCAAAATTAACTAAATAAGGATAAAATATGTTAAGAAAAATGAAGAGAATATAAAAAAGTAAAAGGTAAGTTTATTTTCAACCAAGGACAAAAAATATTGTAATATGTTTGTGTGAAATATTTATGCCTATATCGTACAAGGAAACTATTATCGTGCAAGATCAATTTTGATCTTTTATTTTCCTTTTCATACGAAAATATTTTCTTGGTTGTTTAAATTATATTTTATTAAAAAGTTTCACAACTATAAGCAATTCATGTGTTAAATTTCCTAATATTTACTTATTTAGGACTTTCAAATCAGTTTTATTTATCTAATATGTATTATTTGAACCATGTCAGAAGTCTTAATATATAAAATTTAAAATCAATTAAATTTTAATCATCTTTTACAGATTATTCCCTTAAGCAAATACTTAATTTATTTTGATATAAATTACTTTTTTCGATAATTTATTCTTCTAATGACGCGACACACACGTGCAACACACGTACACTAAAACTAGTATATATATATATAGCATGAATGCCATAGTGAAATGTTGTTAGACTTTTTTATCCTTCAAAATTAAGTTCATACTAGACAAAATAATCATTTAATTATTTTTTTAATATTTAGAAGTAGTCTTTTAACTACTTCTATACTATTTAGGAATAGTCATTTCATTATATTCATAAATTATTCCCCTAATTAATTATTTCCCACAAATTTAGGGAAAACGTTCGTACATACACACTGGAAAATATTTTCGTTCAACACCATTACACATTAGGAGAGCTTTTTGTTAATCTCCATTTATATTTAATCTCCTTTTTAAGTTTAGGATTGTTTTTAGTTAATAAAATTTGGCCTAATTCACACAAACAAGGAAAGTTTCGTAGGAAAGCTCACAGAGAAGGAAAGTTATGACAAACTAATTTTCTATAGAATATAACGGTTTTAGGTTATCTTTCTTTGAGCAGAAAGTTTTTGTATTAATAGTTGAATTTTGCATGCATATATTTATACTAGTATCTATAAACGTGCGTTGCACGTTAATAATGACACATAATGGTTTAAATATTTATTTATATGAAAAACACTAAATTTTAATTAAATAAATGATCAATTTTAGTCATGTTAAGTATATAATTAAGTATTGTAGTTTAAAGGTATCTAATGTGATGGTATCTTACCCAACACTTCTTTATAGATAGTGTTTTTTTGTATATGTTTCCTTCTAATGCTTTGGTTACTATTGTAGTAAATATAATTCAATATTTAGGATGTTTGTCCTTGTGATTTATTTATTATAACTACAAAACATAAACATACTGAAAATTATTTTCACACAAATTTAAAAGAATATTCTTCAGTTTCGGAAGACAAAAGTTGAATTCAAGGATAAACACATACTTAGAAGCATATTGACTAGTATCATAAATTCTGCACGTATGACGTTGTTGTCAAAACTTCTATATACCATATGTGTACTATTACATAAGCTATTCAGCAGATCTAAGTTTTCAATAGCATGACGGGCATAAACCTATATGCAATGGAAGATCAATTTTAACTTAGTCTATTATATATATGGTGACACTAACATACGTAAGAAATAATGAACTTGACAACAAATATGTACGGTAGAAGGCCAATTGGTATTAAAGTATTTAAGTATTCTTCTTGGTAGTTATTTTTGGTATCATCTTCTGTTGAGTCAAAACTGAATTTTTTTTTATTTGTACCATAAAACTGTCACGACTCAAACTCCCTCCGTATAACGTTGTGACGGAGGTAAGCCTAACAAATTGCGAAAAATAACAAAACGAAAGAAACTTGGCAATTAACAGCAGCAGTTAACTAAATAACTAGTAACAATACCGCTTGGCATGTACAATAACCAACACTCTAGTAATACACAGTATTTTCAAAACCCGAAATATCATAAGTCACAAGCTACAGAAAGAAACTACAATCTCTATACACCAACGTCTAATAAAAGAAATACGGAAGGTAAATGACATAGGAGAGAAAAGAGGGGGACTCTGAGATCTGCGGATGCGACAGATGTACCTTGAAGTCTCTGCACAGCAGCAAGCACTCTCAGCTAGTAGCGGGGCTGATAAGAAGCACCTGGATCTCCACACAAAATATGTGCAGAAGAGTAGCATGAGTACACCATAACGGTACCCAGTAAGTGCCAAGCCTAACCTCAGTCGAGTAGTGACGAGGTCAGGTCAGACCCACTAGTAAATAATAAATAAGGCAGGAGAATATACGGTATAATAAGAGACTAGAATTTAATAAAAGGAAACACAGTAAGGCAACAGTACAACACATAGAGGTAAACAACAGGGGATCTCCCGAGATACCGTCTCGTAGTTCCAAAATAAATATACAGGGAGAACTCCTGAGGTGCCGCCTCGTAGTCTCAAAAGTAAATATATAGGGAGAACTCCCGAGGTACCGCCTTGTAGTCTCAAAAGTGAATGTGCAGGGAGAACTCTCGAGGAACTGTCTTGTAGTCTCAAAAGTAAATAACAGGGAGAACTCCCGAGGAACCGCTTCGTAGTCTCAAAAGTAAATATACAGGGAGAACTCCCGAGGTACCACCTCATAGTCTCAAAAGTAAATATACAGGGAGAACTCCCGAGGTACCACCTCATAGTCTCAAAAGTAAACACACAGCTCAAACCGATAAATACAACCGTTAACAGCAAGATTTCTACAGTTATACTGATAAAGAACAAGGAAAAGCAAAATATCAACTAGGCATGCTTCATAGAGTTCAAATAAGCAGTTAAAGCACGTAGACATGCGATATTAGACTAAACAGGATAACTACACATATTGGAATAGCTCAATTAAGAATGAAAACATACTAATACTCATTTAAATGGTATAACTCAAATTAAAGGAAATAACAGGTTGCTACTCAGTAAAATAAATTGAGTTTTACAATAAATAGCCCGTGTACATACTCGTCACCTCACGTACACAGTGCTCACATATCACAACAGTACCAAATCCTAAGGGGATTTTCCCCACACAAAGTTAAGCAAGCCACATATATCGAACCAAGCTCAATCAATCGGTAACAATGACTTTTCCACGAATATTCGATTCCGAATGGCCCAAATCTAGCCAAAATTAATTACATATCATAAATACGACCATAATAAATTAATCTAATTAATAAAATCAAAGCTAAAGCAAGAAATTAGAAAATTGCCCCAAAAAGTCGACTCGGGCCCATATCTCGGAATCGGGTAAAAGTCACAAAATATGAACACTCATTCACTCACGAGTTCACTCGTACAAAAATTATCCAAATCCAATATCAAAATCTCAATCAAAACTCAAAAACTTAGTTGAAGAACTTCTTCCACTTTTCCCAAAATTTTCAACCCTAATCCGAAATTAAAGGATGCAATTAATGATAGATTAGTGGAATATAATCAAAAATAAGTGAAACATCATTACCCAATCGGTGTATCTGAAAATCCCTCAAAATCTCGTTCAAATCCGAGCTCCCTATCTCAAGTTTTGATAAAAATGGCCAACCCTCGTTTTTGGAAACTTTAATACTGCCCAGATATTTCCTTCTTCCAAAATGCGGCCACGCCCTCGCGTTCGCGAAGCACAAATTTACTTTGGCCCAAAATCCTCTATCGCGAACGCGATGCCCTTGTCGCGAATGCGAAGACCACTCAGCTCGACTCTACGCGAACGCGGGACCAACGTCGCGAATGTGTAGGCAAAAAGGGCCTGGGGACCCAGTTGGCCAATACCTCTACGCAAACGCGGGACCTCCATCGCAAATGCATAGACCAAGTACCTCAGTGCTTTGCGAACGCGGGACCTCCATCGCGAAGCACAAAATCTCGCCTACCTCTAGTTCCTCTTCGCGAATGCGAGACTCCCCTCGCGAACGCGAAGAAGGAAACCTGTAACGACCCGACTTGTCATTTTAAGAATGTAAGCCCCGCCTGGCAGTATAAGGCCCTGAGCAGCTTCTTATTATGTGTATTGACTTGCGTGCGTGGTTGAATTCAGTTACCAGATAATTTGGAGTGATTTGGGACACTTGGTCCCCAAAACAAAAACTTAAGTCTTAGGATTTTTACCGTGGTTGGAACTATATGAAGACGACTCCGAAATGAAATTTTGATGATGTCAATAGCTCCGTATGGTGATTATGGACTTAGGAATATGTCCGAAAAATTATTTGGAGGTCCGTAGAGGAATTTGGATTGAAATGGCAAAAGATGAATTTTTGGAAAGTTTGAGCGGGGGGTTGACGTTTTGATATCGGGACCAGAATCCGATTCTGAAAATTGGAATAGCTTCGTTATGTCAATTATGACTTGTGTGCAAAATTTAAAGTCATTCCAGATTGGTTTGATGTGTTTCGGCACAAGATATAGAATTTGAAAATTTAAAGTTCATTAAGCTTGAATTGGGGTATGATTCATGGCTTTGATGTTGTTTGATGTGATTTGAGGCCTCGAGCAAGTTCGTGTTATGTATTGGGACTGGTTGGTACGATTGGACGGGGTTCCGGGGGCCTCGGGTTTGATTCGGGATGGTTCCGGACCAAATTTGGGTGTTTTGATGCTGCTGGTTGCTAGTTCTGGTGTTGTTCTTTGCGTTCACGAGGAGCCTCTCGCATTCACGAAGAAGGATTTTTCTATTAGGACTTTGTTCTTCGCGTTCGCGAAGAAGGAAATTTTGCTATTCGTCGTCTGATTTTAGATGCTGATATCTCGTAATCTATGAGAAATTTGGAGATGATCCAAAACTGAAAGTTGTAGCCCTTTGTATCTAATTTTTAGAAAGGTAAACCATTTGTCATTTGGAGTTGTTTACAAAAATTTATGCTGGATACACTATAGGCTGTCCTGAAAGAGTTTGGAAATCTCTGTTGCACAGGGATGACTTTGGAAGCTTATATCTCATAATATATAAGGAATTGGGAGATAAGCAACAAATAAAAGTTATATCTCTTGGAGTCTAGTTTTCAGAAAGTCAAACCATTCATCATTTGAAGTTTTGTACAAAAGGTTATGACCATTATACTTGAGTCTGTCTTAGAAGAGTTTGAAAATGACTTTTGAAGAATTTGTTCATCGTGAACGCGAAGAACAAACCCCTGGGCAGTAGAATAAAGTCCAAATTCGTGTCATTCTTCCATTTTTGGACCAAGGAAGCTCGGGTGAGGCGATATTTCGAGAGTGTTTCAAGAAAAATATTGGGGTAAGAATTCCTAACTTGATTTTGGTTAAATTACATGAATCTATTGTTGTTTTTTATCACTAAATTAGTGAATTGGGTTGAAAAATTTAGAAAATCCTCTTGGTTTAAATTTAAGATTTGGAGGTTGATTTGTTATTGGAATTCGATAAAATTGGTATGGTTGAACTCGTATCGGAATGGATGTTCGGATTTCATGAAAATTATGTCAGGTTCCGAGGGGCGGGCCCTGCGTTGACTTTTTGGAATAAATTTTTAAGTCGACGTATTATTATCCGGAATTATTTTCGATGAATTTTAATGAAGTTATACAATTAATTTGGATAGATTTGAGCGGTCCGGAGGTCAATTCAAGCAAGAAGGCTATTTTGGAATATCAGCCTAACTTAAAAAAGGTAAATGTCTTGCTTAACCTCGAGTAGGGGAATTACCCCTTAGGTATCGAGTCTTATGTGCCATTTGTGAAATGTGAAAAGCAGTGTACGCGAGGTGACGAGTACGTATTCGGCTTATATGTGTAAATTGTATTGAGTTAAAGTCCTGAGCATATTGTATGATAAATTGAATAATTGTTGGTATATATATTTAATCATCTAATTGTCGTGCCTAAATCCTTGTTGTTGTTGAATCTGTTGTTATATGACAATTTGATGTGATTGTTACTTGATTATTTATGTAATTCCGTAAATTTGTTGGTTTGATAATTATTGAAATGTAATTTTATTATGGATTTTTCTTCTTCAAATAATTAATTAAATGAGCTTAAGAAGAGGTATTTTTATAATTATTGAAAATTTGAATTTAATGAATACTTTGCTTTATGTTGAGTAATTTCTATCTCTATTGATTGTTTTTGGGTGTTGTACACATTGTGTGGAGCTTTAGGCTATTTGTTGTAAAATTAATTAACTTGGTTGTAGCTTTGGAATTTGGTTGTGGCCATTGGGCAAATTGTGATATGAATTGATTTTGTTAAATTGCTGTGATAATTTCCCGTGTAAATTGTTGTGTTGTGTGAGTTGTTATTTTTGGGAAGATAAGAGTAAAATTTCACCGTTGATATTATGTGGTTATAAGGGTGGCATTTCACTGTTGTGTTTGTTGGAATATTGTCTGGGCGGAACGATAAGGGTGGCTATAGGAGCGATAAGGGTGGCAGTAGGAGCAATAAGGGTGGCTATTGGTATTGTCTGGGCGGAGCGATAAGGGTGGCTATAGGAGTGATGAGGGTGGCAATAGGAGCGATAAGAGTGGCTATTGTCAGGGGCGATATGTGATGATGTGGGATTGTGGTGTTGATCATTTTCATGTGATGTTGTGATTTTTTTGTGTTTACTTTTATATCTTATGCAATTTTTCTTGTTGTTGGTAAATTGATAACAATCTGATTTATGTTCAAATTGAGTGCCTGTTGCTATTGCCAGGCAGTTTATAAAATGAAATGTGGGCACGAGGTGCCGTGAGTAAATAATGAGGATATTTGGCACGTGAATTATCCGTGCAGTTGTGATATGAAATGTGGGCACGAGGTGCTGTGATGAAATGATAATGATAATTGGCATGTGAATTGTCCGTGCAGTTGAGATATGAAATGAGGGCACGAGGTGCCGGAAAAATATGATGATTTAATTATGGGCACGAGGTGCCGTGAAAATATGAAGAAAGGGCGAGACCATATTTTTATGATTATGAAATGAGGTGTCACATGGTGACTTTTTAATTGAAAGAATTATATTCAAAATATTTATTTGGAAGGATTTGTATTTAGAAAGTATTATGAGAAAGAATTGTATTTGAAAGATGTTTATTCGAAGAAATTATATTTGAAAAGATTTATTTAAAGAATTATATTTGAAAAATAATTATTTGAGAAAATTATATTTGAAAGAGAGTTATCTGGAAGAATTATATGTGAAAGACATTTATTTGAAGGACTTGATTTAATTGGGTGTAATTGTGTTTATTAATTGTTGAGTAATATTAATGGTATTCTTGTTATCTGTTGTGCATATCACTGGTGGTTTTATTCTGCCCTTATTATTATTTGTCTCCTATTATTTTGTATATTATATTGCACATGTTATTAGACTAGTGAGTGTCTTGACTGTACCTCGTCTCTACTCCATTGATGTTAGTCTTGATACTTACTGGGTACCGACCGTGG